>CAUYPK010122740.1:0-10962 GCA_963574355.1 Loris lydekkerianus
AGGCTTAGTAATAAATTCAAAGCTAGGGGCATCAGCATACCATATTTTAGGCTATACTACAAAGTCATCATGGTAAAAACAGTACCTAACAAATGCAATCAGTGTAACCTGGTTTCTTGTACCCTCAATGAATCCCCAACAATAAATAAAGAGGAAGAAGATTGTGTGTCTGTCTCTAGTTGGACAGAGAACCTGCCATGAGCAGAACTCTCTCTGGCTGCAGTAGCAACAGGGCAGGTCTCCAGCAAAGTGTCCAGTGTCCAGTGTCCAGTGGCTGGGCCCAGTGCCAGCCACTACAGCGCAGTCCTTGCTTGACTGTATCTGCAGCAAAAGCTTGGCTGGGGCTCTGGCTGAGCCTCCCTGTGTTCTTGCCTGCTTTCTAAGCCCAAGGCTCCAGCTTTCCCAACAAATCTGTGGGCTGCCTAATGCTTTGCAGTAAATTCCTGTTGCTTGTTTGATACATAAAAACAGCAACGTAAAAAGAAAGCTCTCCAATCTAATAATTTCACTTCTTGGGACATCTCCTGAGTAATTAAAAATGTGCACATTTGAATAAAAGGATATTTTCCTAAGCCCTGTTGAGAGTAGCAAAAACGCGGAGACAATCTGAATGTTCTACCAAAAAAGAATGCAAGATATATAATCGAATAAAAGTCATGTTCTTAAATACTATTAAAAGGCACGTGAAAATGCTCTTAATATTATACTAAATTTAAAAAGCAAATGTTCAATAAGAATCTAATTTTTTATAAATAACCAAAATGTTAAGTTGCTTTCTCTTGCATATGGGACTAGTGAGTTTTGTTTTCTTTGTACTTCTTGTTTGTCTTCTAATCCTTTCTCAAGAACGTGTATTTTTTTAACTTTTATCAAAAACATAAACAAAAGCTATATTAGAAAAATAAACTTACCCAGAACTGCCGAATGGACCAATTGGTTCTCTGTTTAATTGTGTGTTTGCTTTTGCATTTAGTAATAGATCTTCAAGTGGCAAAGGAAAGGGAAAAAATTAACAAGTTTCTAAAAAAAGATCTAATACCCCATTTGCTATATATTTTTTTTTTCCACAACTACCCAAACAACTATTTCAATAAAATAGTGATTTTAACTTAGGAAAGCTGATTAAAAAAAAAAATGGTAGTCTGGAAATCATTGGTTCCCCCAAAGCAGGGGGTTTAAACTAGGGAAATATTAGAAGATAGGTCCAAAGACTGACGAGAAATGCCCAAACAGAAGGATAAGGGACACAAACTCTTAAAAACCTGGGAAAGGCAAACATATCATCATTCTCCACTGAGCACATTGTTTTTTTCATTGCGCTGATGTTGCTCTTAATAGCAGTCCTTGCAGTGCTGGAGTGCCTTACAATTTATGAAGTACGTGTATTTCCCTGTATATTATTATTAGGCTCATTTGACTGGAGAGAAAATTAACCCCTTAGAGAACTGAAATGATTTGTTGAATGTCTCGTGTTTATTATGTAGCAGAACTAGGCCTAGAAACCAGGTCTTCTGTGCTTTTGACTATTCCAGGAGGTGGCAGAGCAAAGTGATTGAAAACTCGGGCTTTGGAACAAACAAACGTAGGTAGGCACTTAGCTCTGCCACTTACTAACCGTGTGAACTTGGAAAAATGTCTTAGTTCCTCTCAGCCTCAGTTTCCTCATGTCTGAGGTGGGTATAAAAACACCTTACAGAGTCTCTATGAGAATAAAAGGCAGCTGTTATTATTAGCCCACCCATTCTCTTAACATACCTTGCTTTTAGTCTCCCGGGGTCTACATCCCCATTATAGGTTAAGTTGTTGCCTCCCAAAATTCACATGTTGGAGTCCTAATGCCCAGTGTAAGGTCACCTCAGAATGTGACCTTACTTGGAAATAAGGTATTCACGAATGTAATTACTTGGGTTAAAATGAGCCTCCAAGACCGTGAGACTATCAGTCTTAGCTGTTTAAGGTGCTTGATTCACAGTACTTGCTTGCAGTAGCCCTAGGAACTAAGGCAGCCCCTCCTGGGGAGGAGGGGACACTGGTGCCACTGTGTCAGTGTCCACTCACAGTTCTGCAGAAATTTTGCCTGCACTAGATTGCAATCAGCCGCCCTCTGTGTCCCTCTTTCACCCAAGTTTGTTCAGCAGACAAAGGTCATCAAAAGGAAAATCTGTGAATCCCGAAGAAGTCCAGACTCCCAGGTTTAAAAAAAAAAAAGTCAGTCTGATTGTAAGGCTCTAATTACAAACATACCTTAACCTTAAAGAAGCTTAAATTTACCATTTACATTTTACATTACCTGATTAGAGAGGGCTCCCCTTCAATCCATGCTTACTCTGCATCAGTAATTCCCAAGCCAAAATCTCTAGGAATAAAGCTCAGGAAAATGTAATTTTAGAAAGCTTTCCAAGTGATTTTCCTTACCAGTTGGTTTTCTGGAATAAATTGATATTATTTAATTACATTTGAGAATATCACCTGATTAAACAATAATTGTTTGGAATAAACAGCAAGCCAAGATCCCTAAGAAGTAAATGCATGGGTTAGTCTCCTCTTGCCATTGTAACAAATGACCACAAGTTATTATTTTATAGCTCTAAAGGTCAGAAGCAGTGAGCTCTGTCGTGTCCACAACGTCCTTGCCTTTCCCAGCTGTGAGCAGTTGCCTGCACTCCTTGGTGTGTGGCCCCCTCCTGGCATCTCTCTGACCTCAGCTTCCACCTCTACAGCTCCTTTCTGACTCAGACCCTGCTGCCTTCCTCTTACCAAGACCCTTATGATCACCTTGCGCACACTCAGACAGCTTGTGATTATTTTCCTATTTCAGCATCCTTAATGACCTCTTGAAGTCCCTTTTGCCACCTAAGGTAGCTATTTGCAAGTTCCAGGAATTAGGATGTGAATATTTTCATGAACCCATTATTCTGTTTATTACAGAATGAGAACATTAGGCAGGGTGCGATCGCTTAGAACTTTAATCCCAGCACTCTGGGAGGCCAAGGTAGGTGGATTGCTTGAGCTTAGGAGTATGAAACCAGCCTAAGCAAGAGTGAGACCCGGTCTCTAAAAAAAATAGCCATTGTGGAGGGCGCCTGTAGGCCCAGCTACTTGGAGGCTGAGGCAAGGGGATTGCTTGAGCCCAGGAGTTTGAAGTTTCTGTGAGCTATGACACCATGGCACTCTACCAAGGGCAACAAAATAAGATTCTATCTCAAAAAAAAAAATTATAAAAGCATTGATTTATGAATTTTTAAATTATTAAATAATTGTTGTTTGAAGATGCTACTGACCCACGCCATCTTTATTTACAATTCTGAACTCTAGGCCAGTGGTAGTGTATAGAACCATGCTCTACGCTTTCAGATTTTCAATTAAGAACTAGCATTTTCTAAGTAGTAATTTTGGAATAAACATACTGGTATTTGAATGTCTTTAGAAAAGAAGAGAACATAATTTCTTTCAGTCCTTTTTTGATTTAAAATTATAGAGCATGCATTTGGGACTCACAGGATTTTTTCTAACTATTTTAAAGGATGCTGTTGAATTTTCAAAAATGTATCAGGATGAAATTTATTCCTATATGTATTTTGGAAATAGAAACCACTGTGTTGCAGGAAACTTTTCAAGCATAACACATGATAGTATTGCCAGGCAGAGGGGTAGGGGAGGGTGGGTAGAAATCGTGAACTCACATACAACATTACTTATCTATTGCTGCTTTAAAATTACCCCCCCAAAACTCTGCAGCCTAAAGCAACAAACATTTCTTATCTCACGGTTTCTTCTGGCAGGAATCTGGGTGTGACTTAGCATGGTCCTTTGGCTCTGGAACTCTCATATGACTGCAATCAAGGTCATCCGAAGACTTTGCTGGGGACGAATTTGTTCCCAAGCTCATTCACATGGTTGTCAGAAGATTTCATTTCTTCCAGGCTGTTAGACCAAGGGCCCCATCCCTTACTGGCTGTTGTCTGGAGGCTGCCTTTAGATCTTGCTAAATGGTCCTCTCCATAGGACAGTTCACACCAGGCCAGCTTGCTTCATCAGCCCAAATAAGCTACAGTGAAGAGAGAGTTTCAGCAGGATGGAAACCACAGTCTTTTGTAATCTACTCTTAGAAGTAATATCTCATTACTTTGGCAATATTCTATTCATTAGAAAGGAGTCACTAAGTCCAGCCCACACTTAGTGGGAGGGGAATTACTCAAGGATGTGAATACCAGGAGATGGGGATCATTATGGCCGTCCAAGAAGGCTACCTACTACACTTGTTAAACATCAAGACAGGTGTCTACTTCAGATGGACTCTTGGGCCCTTTCTTTTCTATTACTTTATGACTTTTTTTCCTTTTTCCTCAGTTCTGGCTGTCAGTCACACTGAGTTTGTCATTATCACTACATGAATGGCTGCAGCTAACTTCGGACCCTGTCACTCCCAACGTGTTTTTAGATGCTGATAAACTCTTCGGTGACTCCCCATGGTGAGCATGTTTGAAATCCAAGACAGCTGCCTTGCCTGAGTAAAAATGTGGAATTCCACATTTCCACGGGTGTCATCTTTCCAAAGTGCTGACCTAATCCTCTCATTTCCCTAAGAAATAAATAGCTCCTTGACTTCCTTCAGTTAAAACTTTGACTTGGGAGGCAAGTTACAAAGTTACTAAGCTGAGGCCCATCTCTTTTCAGTATTTTGCCTTCGCCTCCCATACTAAGTGATTTATTTGAAGTTCCTCCAGAACTTCATGAATCTTAGCAAATACTCTATACAGTACACTGTTTCTGCTTGAAATCTGTCCCCTGACACCACCACGAAATTTCTCCCCTATTGACTTTGATTCGATTCATAGTCAGATGTGTATATTTCCATTATGGTACTTTATATGGTGAGCATATGTTTATGTGACTATTTGACTCACTCTGATCTCAGCATAATCTGCACATTTGTTTTACAATGCTCCCACCCCACTCACTTCTTTCTCCTCTTGTCATACTGACCTGCAATTGCTCATTTATTCCCCAATTACTCCTCTAAAGTAGGATTCACCAAACTGTGTGGTTGTGACTCATCAGCGAGTTGTAAAATTAGTAAAATCGTAATCAGAAGTTTTAGAAAGAATAAAGTGATACGAAATAGCAGAGGACGGTCTATGTAGGAAGCGTGTCTAATGTGCTTCGTTTTTCTTCAGTTTATTTATATATGAGTATATAAATACACAAATTGATATTCAAAAGTATCATTTAATATATATTTATGTGTAAAGTGAAAACAATTCTCTCTCTGTACACATACACCACACACACACAGCTTGTTTGTGCTAGGTCATAATCCACAAAAGTTTAAAAAACATTAAATTGTAAGCACCACTGCATTGGTTATTGATTATTTACCAGCCCTAGCATATGATAGAAGCTCAGTGAGTATTTGTGACCAACTAACTAAACAAATAAATGGATAAAACCATATGGTTTGGGTCCTTTAATCTATTAACATGGTGTCATACATCGGTTGGTTTTAAGATGTTATAACCAACTTGCCATCCTGTGATAAATTTGAAATCATTTTAATTATAGTGATTATATCACCTTTTGCATGGTGCTAAATTTGATTTGCTAGCACAGTCAGGCATTGTTTAACCACGGAGACACATTCTGAGAAATGTGCTATTAGGCAATTTGGTTGCTTGAATATCACAGAGTGTACTTACACAGATGTAGATGGCAGAGCGGACTGCTTGCCTACGCTCAATCTATTGTACCTATCACCCCTAGGCTACAAACCTGTACGGCATGCAGTGTTATAATTATAACACAATGCTAACTATTCATGCACTTTAGCAAAGGTACAATAAAAATACAGTATAAAAGGTAAGAAAGGGGAGAGCTGCATAGGACACTCATCATGAATGGAGCTTGCAAGACTTGAAGTTGCTCTGGGTGAATTAGTGAGGGGTGAATGTGAAGGCCTAGGACGTTACTGGACATTACTACAGATTTAGAAACACTGTACACTCAGGCTCTACAACATTTATAAAAAACATTTTCTTTCTTTAATAATAAATTAGCTCACTGTAACTTCTTAAATTTATAAACTTTTAGAAAACTTTTTGACTCTTTGTTTAATAGCTTAAAACACAAATACATTGGACAGTTGTACAAAAATATTTTTTCTTTATACCCTTATCCTAGAAGCTTTTCTCTATTTTTAATTTTTTTTTCTCTTTAAACATTTTTATTAAAAACTAAGATGCAAGCACACAAGTTAGCCTAGGCCTGCTCAGGGTCAGGATCAACAGCCTCACTGTCTTCCACCTCCATCCACATCTTGTCACACTGGAAGGCCTTTGGGGGCAGTAACACACGAGTAGTGGTGGTCTTCTACAATGACAATGTCTTCTTTTGGACACCTCCTGGAGGACCTGCCTGAGACTATTTTCTGTTAACTTAGTCTTTGTTTTTTATGTAAGTAGAAGTACATTCTAAAATAACAATAAAAAGTATAGCATAGTAAATACATACACCAGTAACATGGTTGTTAATTATCATTATCAAAAGTTATGTATTGCATACAATTGTATGTGGTATGCTTTTATTTATTTATTTTTTTGTTTGTTTGTTTGTTTTTGTTTTAGCAGGCCTGGGCTGGGTTCGAACCCATCAGCCCCAGTGCATGTGGCCGGCACCCTAACCACTGAGCTCCAGGAGCCCAACTATGCTACTTTTTTATATGACTGGCAGGGCAGTCAATGTGTTTACACCAGCATCACCACAAATACTTAAGTAACACATTGTACCACAATGTTACAATGGCTATGATGTCACTAGGTGATAGACATTTTTCAGCTTCATTATAATCTTATGGGTCCACCTTCATTTGTACCGTCCTTCATAATCATTATGTGATATGACTGCATCTTAGTAAGGATTTTTTCATCTCTATTCATAAGAGCTATCAATCTGTAGTTTTCTTTCCTTGCCATGTATTTGTCTGGTTTTGATAGCATAGTAATATTGACCTCATAGAATAATTGAGAAGTGTCCCAAATATTCTATTTTTTTGAAGAGTTCATGAACAATTGGTGCTAATTTATTCTTTAAATATTTGGTAGAATTCAATAGAGAAGTCATTGATTTCTGGGCTTTTCTTTGTAAGATATTTTTTGATCACTAAATCAATCTCTTTACTTGATCTAGATCTGTTCAGAATTTTTGTTTCTCCTTAAATCAGTTTCAGTAATTAATGCCTTTCTAAGAATTTTCCCATTTCATCTAAATTACCTAATTTGTTTCCGTACAATGTTCATAGCATTCCTTTATAATCCTCTTATTTCAGTAAAATTGCTAGTGATAGCCCTTCTTTCATTCCTGCTTTTAATAATATGAATCTTCTGTCTTTTTTTTTCTTGATCTAGCTAAACCTTGTCAATTTTTTTTATCTTTTCAATGAATTAAATTTTGATTTTTTTACATTTTGCTCTTTTATACTGTTTTATTTATTTTCACTCTAGTCTTTATTTCCTTCTCCTTGTTTTGAGCTTATTTTCCTCTTTTTATTTTAGTTTCTTAAGATGGAAGAATAAGTTATTGATTAGAGTTTTCTTCATTGTTAATATAGGTTTGACAGCTGTACCTTTCCCTCTAAGCACCGCTTTGGCTATCTTCTGTAAGTTTTGGCATATTGCATTTTTGTTTTTAATAATTTCAAAGTATTTTCTAATTTCCCTTGTGATTTATTATGTGAACCATTGACCATTTATGAGTGAGTTGTTTAATTTTTACGTGTTTGAGAATTTTCCGTATTTCCATCTGTTATTGACTTTTAATTTCATTCTATGTGACCAAAGAACATCCCTTTTATGATTTCAATCATTTTAAATTTATTGAGACTTTTTTTATGACCTTGTTTTTTGGACTGTGCTGGAGAATGTTTCATGTGCACTTGAGAAGAATACAAACCCTACTGTTGTTGAGTGAAGTGTCCTGTAGATGGATGTTGAGTCTACTTTGTTTACTATGTTGTTCAAGTCTTCTATTTGTGTATTGATTTTGGTCTAGCTGTTCTGTGTATTACTGGAAATAGAATATTGAAGTCTCCAACTACTACTGTTGAATTTCTGATTTTTCCCTTTCATTCTGCCGGTTTTTCCTTCACATATTTTAGGGACCTGTTATTAAGTGCATATATGTTCATAATTGTTAGACCTTCTTGGTGGATTTGCTCTTTTGTCATTTTAAAATGTCTTTCTTTGTCTCTACTAATAAAGTCTCCATTGTCTGATACTAACATAGCCTCCCAGATCTCATTTCCTTCCTGGTACATCTTTTTCCATGTTTTTCCATGTTTTTCATCATTATTTGTGTCTTTGAATCTATGGTCTCTCTCTTGTTAACAGAATACAGCTGAATCATGCTGGGATTAAAAAAAAAAAATCCATTCTGCCAATCTGCCTTTTCATTGACGTGTTTAATCCATTTACATTTAATGTTATTGCTTAACAGTAGAATTAATGTCTACCATTTTGATCTTTTTTTCCTCTATATTTTTTTGTCTGTTTTCTCTATTCCTCCACTACTGCCCTCTTAAATATTAAATAGATACTTCCTAGTGTGGCCTAGTGTGCCATACTAATTTTCTTGTCATTTCTTTTACTAAATATTAATATATTACTTATTTTTTTAGTGCTTGCCCCAGAGGGCACAATTAATGTCTTAACAATCTAATTCAGATTAATAACAACTCACTTTCAGTTGTATACAAAAACTTTGCTTCTATGTAGTTCCATTCTCTCCTCCTTCCTTTGTACTGTTGTAGTTATACAAATTACATCCTTACTCATTGTATACCCATCAACACAGGTTTATGGTTATTACATTATGAAATTATACTTTAAATCTTTTAAACCAAATAGGAGGTAAAAATGGATTACATAAAAATACATTTATACTGTCTTTTTAGTTTACCTATGCAGTTACATTTACAGGTGCTCTTTATTTCTTCATGTGGATTCAGGTTACTCTCTATTGTCCTTTTGTTTTAGCCTAAAAGATTTCCCTTAGTATTTCTGATAGGACAGGTTTTCTAGCAACAAACTTTCTCAAGTTTTTTTTTTCACAATATCTAAAAATGTCTTAATTTTTTCTTCATTTTTAAGTATAGTTTTACTGGATATAAAGCCTAGGTCAATAATCTTTTTCTTTCAGCCCTTTGAGTATGCCATCTCACTGCTCTCTGACTTCTATATTTTTAAAAAAATCTTTGACTTCCATATTTTTTAATGAGAAATGAACTGTTAATCTAACTGAGGATTCCTGCATGTGGTGAGTCATTTCTCTCTTCCTACTATCAATATTTCCTCTTTGTTTTTGGCTTTTGGCAGTTTGACTACATTGTGTCTAGGTGTAGATTTCTTTGAATTTTCCATTCTTGGAGTTTGTCAATATTATTGTATTTTTTTCCATGGGTGATCAGAAAATCTTTAATTTTTATTTCAAATTAATAAGATGACATAGATTTTTAGGTTACATTGCTTCACTTCTAAGGTAAAGTCCAAATTGTAGTTGAGCCCTTTACCCACAGGGCATGCTGAACTCCCTCACATTGTGTACATTAGGTGAGTTCCTGCCTATTGCCTTTCCTCTTCCCTTCCTCTCCCCTCCCCCTTGCCAGACTATATTATGTTTTATGATTCATGTGGGCATGTAGTTGTTTGTATATTGGTTTCATGTTAGCATTGAGTATATTGGATTTTTTTTTTTTTCATTCTTGAGATACTTTACTAAGAAGAATGTGTTTCAACTCCACTCAGGTAAACATAAAAGATGTAAAGTCTCCATCTTTCCTTATGGCTGAATAGTATTTCACAGTACACATTAAAGTTTTTTTTTTTTTTTTTATCAAATTTGGGACATTTTAGGCTATTATTTTTCAAATGTTTCTTCTTCCTCTTACTCTATTCTTTTTATGGGGTTCCCACTATGAATATGTTGGTGTGAATCACTAAGGTTCTGTTCATTTTTCTTTTTTTTTGTTGGTGCATCTTTTTTTTTTTTTATTGTTGGGGATTCATTGAGGATACAATAAGCCAGGTTACACTGATTGCATTTGTTAGGTAAAGTCCCTCTTGCAATCATGTCTTGCCCCCAGAAAGTGTGACACACACGAAGGCCCCACCCCCCTCCCTCCGTCCCTCTTTCTGTTTTTCCTCCCCCCCATAACCTTAATTGTCATTAATTGTCCTCATATCAAAATTGAGTACACAGGATTCATGCTTCTCCATTCTTGTGATGGTTTACTAAGAATAATGTCTTCCACTTCCATCCAGGTTAACACGAAGGATGTAAAGTCTCCATTTTTTTTAATAGCTGAATAGTTCCATGGTATACATATACCACAGCTTGTTAATGCATTCCTGGGTTGGTGGGCATTTAGGCTGTTTCCACAATTTGACAATTGTAAATTCAGCTGCAATAAACCGTCTAGTACAAGTGTCCTTATGATAAAAGGATTTTTTTCCTTCTGGGTAGATGCTCAGTAATGGGATTGCAGGATCAAATGGGAGGTCTAGCTTGAGTGCTTTGAAGTTTCTCCATACTTCCTTTCAGAAAGGTTGTACTAGTTTGCAGTCCCACCAGCAGTGTAAAAGTTTTCCCTTCTCTCCACATCCATGCCAGCATCTGCAGTTTTGAGATTTTGTGATGTGGGCCATTCTCACTGGGGTTAGATGGTATCTGAGGGTGGTTTTTTTTTTTTTTTTTTTTTTTTAATTAAAAAAAGAATACACTGCATGGTCCAAAAAAAACACCTTTGCCGACCAGTGCGGGCTGCTATTTTTTAGGACTTTTTCCTCTCTTTTCTCAGCCTCTAGCCCTTATGTAGCCAGATGTTTCTCTATTCTGATATGTGTACATTTTCTCCCGCCCGAGAGCAACTCCCAAACTCATTCTTACGTGTTTCTGCAGGAAGCTGAGATGGAA
>CAUYPK010122742.1:0-13563 GCA_963574355.1 Loris lydekkerianus
ATAAGTATTAAGAAGTCCCCTTTCTTTCAAGAGTAAATCCAGGAACATATTCTTCTTAGTAAAGTATCTCAAGAATGGAAGAAAAAGTATCCAATGTACTCAGCCCTACTATGAAACTAATTTATGGCTTTCATGTGAAAGGTATAACCCAGTTATAACCTAAGAATATGGGGAAGGGGGAGAGGGAGGGTGGGAGGGGAAAGGGTGAGTGGAGGGAGGGTGATTGGTGGGATTAAACCTGTGGTTTATCTTACAAGGGTACTGTGAAACGTAGTAAACATAGAATATAAATGTCTTAACACAATAACTAAGAAAATGCCAGGAAGGCTATGTTAACCAGTGTGATGAAAGTGTGTCAAACGGTCTATGAAACCAGTGTATGGTGTCCCATGATCGCATTAATGTACACAGCTATGATTTAATAATAAAAAATAATAATAATAAATTTCTGGCATAGGGTACTTGCTCTCCCTTGGTTTGTATGTGGGTCATGTATTTTTAAAATGTTTTATCCAGAGTTTCTATGAGTTTGAACTGTGGAGGAGGTAATTTTAGCATGTTCTCAATCTACTCTCTTGACCTGGAAGTCTAGTGCTCACATCTGTTCAGTAAGAGGGTTGTGTTTAATGATTTCCAGAGTCCCTTCGAGCATTATGCTATTCAAGTTGCTACATCTAGGCACATTGTGTTTATATATAAATATTGCTGCCAACACTCAGACACATGTGCTGGCCTGGTGATTACTTATCATTGAAGGAGGACCATTTATAGGAAGTTAAGCCAGCACACATTTCATATTTGGCAACAGAAAGGGAAAAAAATGTGGCTAGTATGCTGCATGCAATGATTAAATTCATCATGTCAAGCAGTGCTAATGAATCCAAAACCCACTCTCCATCATCTCTTGTTTGCAAAGGTACCATTTGTTTTAAGAAGGCAAAGAAGTTTAAAAGAGCACAAAACAAACCATATTTGGTACACGAATTCTACATTCCCCAGGTATGGTGGCCTATAAGGAGACAGATTGGAGCTCTCTGCAGCAGAAGTGCTCAGCTTCCACGTACTTCTTACCTTCTCAGTTGGAAAGTTGATCCTTTAATTTGTTTATTCACTTACCATGTATGACCTGCATGCCCATCCTGTGCCAGGCATGGGACTTAGTGCTAGGGATACCAGATTACATAGGAAAGTCACAACCCCACTTTGTAAGGATCATGGGATCCACATGGGACAGATATGTAAGATGTGTTACAAGGTTGCTGAGTGAGACAAAAGTTAAGTAAAGAGTGTCAGAGGACTGTACTAAAGGAAGACCTTGACTGATTTAGAAAGTTCCCAAAGGTGAACTTGCACAAATGAAGCTCAGCCTGAATTCTGAATTCTGAGTGTTAGCCAAGTGACAATGTCTGAGCACATTGAAAGGCAGGGGTGGGGTAGGATGGGGGCAATCTAGAGAATAAGAAGAAGAGTGGGGCCTGAAAGGGAACCAGAGATACTAGCTCTCAGAATGTTTCATTGCTAGAATTTGAATGTGTCCCCCAAATTTTACGTGTTAGAAACTTAATCCCTAAGCTCATATGTTGATGGTATTTGGAGGTGGGACCTTTGGGTGGTAATTAGGATTAGATAGGGTCATCAGGGAGAAGACCCCATGATGGCACTGGAAACTTTATAAGAACAGGAGAAGAAACTCAAACTGACACAGTCCTATCCCCTCACCATAGGATGCCACTACCATGTTAGGACACAAGGCCAGATGCTGGTGTCATGCTCTTGGACTTCCCAGCCTTCAGAAACTGAGCTAAGTAAACCTCTGTTCTTCATAAGTTATCCAGTCTGTGGTATCTGGCTACAGCAACAGGAAATAGACTAAAGGCCATGAACACTGGTTTGGGGCTTCCCAACAACAATGAGAAATCATCAAGAAGTTCTAGGTAAAGAAGTGATACTAATAGATAAAAAGATTGCTCTAAGTCCAGTGCTAACAGTGGAGATGGGAAGGCAAATTAGAAGGTTTCTAAGGGGGCTGAAGTGGTAAATGGTTAAGTAATTAGTGAGAATAGTGGAAGTGAGAAGAGAAAGAATGAGGTAGATTTGTAAGAGGTAGAATGTATAGAACTTGGAGCCTGATCAAATAGGGAGTTTGAAAGAAAGGAAAGCATGCCCATTTCAGAATTGTGGCACTGCATAGATTGTGGGGAAAAGGACACAGAGAGAGAGAGAGAGACAGAGAGAGAGAAGTGAAGAGGGCGATGAGCATGGGGCAAGGGAAGGGACAAGGGATTGAAAAGACCTGGTTTTAAATGTAGGTTTTGCCACTTCTGTGCTACATGCATATAGACAAATGACTCAATTACTTAAAATTTTGTGCCTTAATTTCTCCATCTATAAAGTGAAGACTATATCAGCTTTCAATTTAGTGTTGGTGCTCAGTGAGGAGTAAATGTTCGGTGACTGTCACAGAGAAAGTGTTCCATAAATGAGATTTCTCCCCTATCTCCCCTATCCTCTGCCCAGTCAGTCTTATCTGTGAGATCCTTGGTTGAGGAAATCTTTCTGAATGATGAGAATTCAAACCTGAGGCTCAGAAGATGAAAGCTGCACGCTATCAGTAAGTTGCTGTGTGGCACCAGGTGAGTGACTGTCCCACTCCATGTCACCCAATTTTCTTCTGTGTGGTGAGGGGGTAGGTCTGGTTCGGTGACTCACTGGTACTGTAGTCAGAATGTCTGCAGGTCCCAGGGCATCTCCCAATGGTGAGTAACCCTCTGGAGAAATATTTTGTGGGCACATGATTGTGAGGAATGGGAAAGGCTCTATGAAATCTCCCATTTCAGCTTCTGTCAGGCCAACGTGAGTCACCCTTCAGCTAGAAGCTTTCCTCAGTGATAGCAGTGACACACCAGTTGCCTTGATGTGCACACACATCACTCTCCTCATTAGACCTTACTGGCGAAAGAGATGTATATTGGCTTCTTAAAACTGACAGCTTTGTGGAAAGGGAAGACTGTGCCTAGAGAAAGACACACATGAAAATGGAAAATGCCACAAAGCAGATTTTCAGGACCGTGAAGAGAAGCAAGCATCTGTTTTCCATTACAGACGAGAATGTTTTCCTAGATAGTGTCGGGGGACTGAAGCAGGGTGTCCTCAAATAAGGGGCTCATGTCTCCAGCGCACACTGTCCCAGTCAGACCACAAAGTAGGCTGTGTGTCTGAGAGCGGTTGTGTGTCAAACCTCAGGCTCGAGAACCAGACAGTCGTAAGTTGAAACTCTGACACTTGTTTCCTAGCTGTGTAGTCTGCAAAGGTAATTGAATCTAAGCCTCAGTTTCATCATCTTAAACTAGAAGCAGTCATCACAACACCTTCCCCATAGGTTTCTCGTGAGCACTAAATAAAGGAATGTGAGTAAAGGAATTAACATGTGAGTGTTAAAGAGTCTGGCGAGGATGCTGCTGCTGATGGAGATGGGCTTTGGGCTGCAAAAGATTCAAGACCTTGTCCCATGAGGAATTGTTACATTAACTGAGGGTGCTTGGCTTAGGGAAGAGAATGTGCAGACCTTATGATCAGAGGTGTGAAAACATGAGGAATCAGACGTTGTGGGTCACACCTGTAATCCTAGTCCTCTGGGAAGCTGAGAGAGGAAGGTTACTTGGGCTCAGGACTTCCCAGCCAGCCTGAGCAAGAGTGAGACCCTATCTCTATTAAAAATAGAAAAAGTTAGCCAGGTGATGTGGTAGATGACCGTAGTCCCAGGTACTCAGGTGGCTGAAGCAGGAGGATCTCTTCAACTCAGGAGTTGGAAGTTGCTGTGAATTAGGATGAGGCCACAACACACTAGCCCAAGCAACAGTAAGACTCTGTCAAAAAAAAAAAAAAAAAAAAAAGCCAGGTGGTGGCTCACATCTGCAATCCTAGCACTCTAGGAGGCTGAGGCAGGTGGATAGCTTGAGGTCAGGAGTTTAAGACTAGCCTTGGCAAGAGCAAGATCTTGGCTCTAAAAAAAGGAAAAAAGGAGCCAGGCATTGTGGCGGGTGCCTATCATCCCAACTACGTGGGAGGCTGAGGCAAGAGAATCGCTTAAGCCCAAGAGTTTGAAGTTGTTGTGAGCTGTGACACCACAGCACTCTATCCAGAGCTACAAAGTGAAATGATGTCTCAAAAAAAAAAAAAAAGATAAAGAGCTACATTGAGGAAGAAAATAGACTTATGGGTAGGGTTCAGCTTCAGATGGAGAGTTGGATTAAGTGATGGTTTTTAATGTTCCTTTGCATTCTAAGATTGTGGGATTCAGTGGAAAGCTAGAAATAAGTCGCTTTCTTTTCCTCTTTTACTTAGTCAATATTTACAGCACATGTGCCATTTTTGTCAGGCACATAAAGATAAAGAAATAAATGAGATGTGGTCTTGGCCCTCAAGGAGCTCATAGTCTTAACTGATATCTGCAAAAGCACTGGACAGAGAGTTAGTCCTGAGACTTGGTTTCCATTTCCAATCTACATTCTAGCATTAACGTTTTGTATAAAGTCACTTAGCTCCCTTAGACTCTCTATAAAGATGGGGCTCACATTAGCTTTATAATATTACAGTTATTTTGAAAGTCAAGTGAAGCAATAAATGTGGGCAACTCCTTGAAATTTGTTGTGACAGGAGTGGGTTAGGTGCTAAGTGAGACTTCTCTTGATTTTCACCAAGTAATTACCACCGAGACATAAAGATGGGAGCAAGGAGCCAGTATGTCTTCCACATTAAATGTTAAGGGAGAGAAGAGCCAAGTTTGGGAGCCAATATCCTCCTAAGAGAGCTTATTCCCAATTTCACAGTAGAGGAGGACTGGGGAAAAAAGAGGGAGTCACACTTCATGTTGCCAAGGTGTTTCCTCTTCTCCACGGACAGGGAAAACAGATTAAAGAAAAGTGCTTATAAAAATTGGAGACACTAAGTTTGTGGCCCCTCCACTCAGTCAGGGAGCTGTGCTATCTGAGATGCTCAGCCCGTGAGTGAATCGCAGTGTGCCCAGCGTAGGGAGAGAGAAGGTGGAGGGACCAGACCACTCGAGGACAGCCTGTAAGGACATGGGACCTCCCCGTCATCAGAGAGTGGCTGGATTGAGCTTTTGTTGCACCCTGAAGGTGCCCCAGAAGCAAGGGTCTGTAGCTTCCCTTTGTGGAGTACGGGTGGGAAGAGAGGTGGTTAAATACAAACCAGTGACTCCCAGTCAAGAAGCTTATAGAGAAGATCCCAGCACAGCCCTGTGAAGAACCAAGAAAAACACCCCCCACCCAGTGAAAAAGCCACAACTTAGAAGTGTTTTCTGCTCATTCAGAGGGAGCCAGTGGCCAGCCAGTGTTAGAGGAGCACCACAGTCCAGCCAAGAGGAACTGCAACCTTTCCTGGGACAGTCATGGATGAGGGGACAATGTGCTCTTTCCTTCTGTCTGCAGATCACTCCGGTTTTTGATTGCCAAGAGAAAAGAAGGGCAGAGGAAATGTACAAGGCCTGCCTTTGGTGGGGGACACGTCCTTTCTGGGGCAAACCTGAGGGCAGGGAGCTGGGGGAGTGTAAATCCTGCAGGTGCCCCCACTGGCAGAAATCAGGGATGAGGACACTTGCTTGTGTTGTCTATTCAGGTCAATCTTCCAGGGCGGGGGAGAAAAGACTGTGCATGAATACCCAGTCTGCCCCTCAACTCTTCCCTTTGGCCATCTGGTCCACCTTGACTGAGATGAGTAGAAAACTTATTCCCTAACACCATTCTGTTCGCATCCGGCTCTTGGTGATTAACATATTAGTTGCCAGCATCAGATATGCTACCTTGGAAGCCCTGCAGACATTCTCCAGGAATCAATGGAAGGAAGGTGAGTTGACATACCCCCTACCTTCACCCCTCCTCGAGTGCGGTTCAGCATTAGTATCTCTGCTTTCCTCTGTCTCAGTGGGCTGCGACTCAGTGATGACCCCAGACAATTTCTCCCAGTTCTCAGAAACACCTCTGGGGAGTTTTTGTGACTCCCCTTCTGGATAGCTGCATTTGGCTTAGGAATTGGGGAGTGTTCATAAAAGAGATGGCCCTTGTGTTTGCTCCATCTTTATCTCCGATGTCCTGCATCTGGCAGGATTCCTGGATTTCCCTGAGGTCATGCAGCACCTAAAGAACTAAGAATTAAATAAATTAGGCCCTGAGTAAACATCTGTTGAATAGCAGGATAGAAAGTAGCAAAACTAGGTCTGTCTGGGCCCAGAGCTACTTTCCTCTCTCCTTACAGGATATTGCATCTGAGGCAATTTCCTGTGAGCTCTATCTGAGGCCATCAGGAAGCTCCCTGGATGACAGCAGACCACTCTAGACTGGGCACCAGGTCAGACCAGCCTGGGCCACCAAGGTTTGCACAAGGTGGTTTTTGTGAACAAGTTTATATACAAAGACCCAAATAGGGTGCATCTCAGCACCCAGGGAGATCCAAGGAGCTCTGAAGGTGTATGTGTTGTGTAATTTACACCTGTGGCATTCCTACACACTATAGTGGGAAATTTACGGATGTGGAATCTCAGAATTCTACCAAGAACCCTGCACTCTAAGTGACCACATTGATCCCCACTTTACAGGTGAGGGAATTGAGACTCACGAGAGCCAGAATCACTTACACACACACACAATTAGTGTCAGAGCTGGAATTCCAGTTCAGGGCCATCTGATTTGAAAGCCCATTCTCTTTATACCACCCCTCACTATGCTCACATAGCATGGAAAACAAAAATAAAACAATGCTGCTGTTCTCTGATTTTTTTTAAGTTTTTTTTTTCCCCCCAGAGAATTTGCAAAACTGTGTGGGCTAGATTCTTCACCAAGACGCAGCAGTGTGGGCTAACTTGGCTGATCATGCGATCTCTGACTCTTTTCTTATGGCACAATCTGGCTTTGGAGACATTTCTGCACACTCATTCGGAATGTTCTTGCTCTCTCTCCTGTTCTTATGCCACTAATACTATCATAAATACCTCCACTTGGTTTCGAAAAATCCAACCTCCTAATCCTTAAAGCCGTTTCGTTGTTGCTAATGCCAGTCCCTTGAGCTGGTTCTAATACTTCACTTTCTCTCGCTGTGTGTAAGGGATTTTCTGATGATGCTGGAAAGGCGTCCTGTGACATAAAATCCCAAAGGTATCTGGTTTCTATTAAGATCAAGTCTGTAGGATTAGAAGTTTCTTAATGCATAATTATGAAATGCACAACACCAGATGTAGTCACCCATATCTCCTTTCACATTCCTCTTTTCCTAGTATTACGCAGCTCAGGGTTTCCATGGGGGAAGAAAACCTTCTGAATCTTAAAGGCAACTGTCAGTTGATGTTCCTGAAGTACACTCATGATACCATCCCTATGCCTGCATCTCTTTGGAGTCTGCATCGTATCCTAGAACCCAGTGCTACACGCCCTCACAAACTGCAAAGAGCATGGGTGAAGTTAAAAGGGACCCTGTGTGACAGAAGAAATGCACTAGCCATAAGACAAGGGGACGGCTGATATGTCCCTTCTTGTTGCTGGGATGTTTCAGAGGTCACTAAAGTTAAACCAGCAATCCAGATGCTGGGAACCCAAGCTAGGGATTATTCAAAAATCCAGATTAACAGATGACATCACAGAGTCTCAGGTGCTAAGAGGAGCCTAGGGTCAGAGGTCAGGCGTGAGTCCTAGCAGCCACTGGTTCAAAGCAGTGACCCTTCACTTGCATTTGCAACATTAGAAAGGAGGGCCATGAATGATTTACGATAATATAGAAGTTACAAAAAGATGTTTACAGCAAAACCAACCAGGCTAATATGACAATCTCCTTATCTTTATTTTGGAAATATGGCAGCTTTTGATGCTCATATACGTAGCAGAAACATTGAATAACATTTACATAACTTTTACGGGGAACACGCCATGATAATACAATGATAAATATTATTTATCCATCCTTTTATCTCCCTCTAGACAGGGAGATAAAAGAAACCCTGTTTCTTAAGGTCAAGTTTCTATCTTAACTACATATTCTTAGCATTCAGCACGGTAGATAACTGACCAAATGCAGTATTTGTTAAGTGAATGTTGAATAAGAGGCTGTTTGTGACCTAAGCTCTCTAATACAGCATTCTAGTACACGAACATTTTTTGAATGACCAAATTAAGTATACAGACTATTGCAAAACCCAGATATTGTCTGTGAAGTACATTACAGTGGATTCTTATGCATGTTCTTATATTGTATAAGAAAGAGTGGGACTAACTATGGAAAGGAAGGGAAGTGGAATTTCAAAGTGGGGAAAAATCTGCCAGTTATATAGCACAATGATAGCTATTAAATTGCAAAACAGAGAGGAAGCAGACACCTTTTTTTTTTTTTTTTTTTTTTTTACCAGCTCCCCAATGCTATGTCCCACTATCATTGATATAAAACACATCACAGAGTAGCCTTTAAATGGAAACAGATAATCACAGATAATCCTTATTTCCAAAATATGGAAACTGAGAAATTAAGAAGCTGGCTTCTATTGCTCTGGAAGGCTGAGAACTTGGAATAAATGTCTTCATTTATAATTCCTCTTCCAGACCACCTACTTTCTCATTCATGTATTATATTTCCTTAATGGGTACACACTTGAGAGTTAGCTCCAAGGACATTATTAGCATTAATTGTAAACTTCATCATGTGACCCTAGGAATGAAAAGGACAGTGTGAGAAAATTAATTTCTGGAAGGAGGAGGTAATAAAAAGTAGTTGAAAAAGACAGGAGACTGGGTCTTATACTCAGCTCTGGCACTAACAAACTGTGTGGCCTTCTAGATATATTCTAAAACTTTCTCAGATCTCAGTTTTCCCATCTGATAAAATAAGGGAGTTGTGGAAGTTATTCTCTGTGGTATGATACTGTGTGTCTCTTAAAGATTCTCCAAGTAAATTAGGACACATAAAAATATGAGGTCTTGGTAATACTATCCAAGCACCATCAGGAGAGAAGGTAAGCCAAGTTCATAAGGCGAATTAATCCTTAGAAGCAAGGCCTAGCCAATAGCCAGACAGGCTGTGATCCCCTTTGCTATGTTTTCTTACTTTTGTGCCAACCCCAAAATGCTAAGTCATTGCTTTTGCTAGAAGGATATTTTCTTACTGCATTCTGAGGATTTGAACAAATATTTTCATTTTGAGAAAAGCTTTGAGAACACTTTCAAATTAAAGGTTAGGCTTTCAGGACAAAAGGAGCCTCCAGTCTACAAAATGGAGCTCCCAGGCTTGGAAAGTTGCCTCACTCAGAGGAGTGAGATGGGCATCTGCTGGGCTAAACTTCGTTGGACACAGCCTTTTCTTTCCACGGAAACTGAAATGGCTTTCAGCAAAGCCTGTGGGTGCTGCGGTTACCATGGCAGTCCTCTCATGAGGAGCAGACACTAACAAAGCATTTAGCTCCAGCCTCATGACGGGTGACAATCTGAGGCCAACCAGTTGGCCACCTACATGGAAAACTATGAGATCTGCCTCCTCCCTCCCCCTCCTTTTGCAGAAGTGCCTGCCTAAAATTTCACTTCTGGATTCTTATCCCTTTCCTATAACCATGCAGTTTTTTTTGTTGTTGTTGTTTGTTTGTTTGTTTGTTTTTTCAAAATTGCAGGGAAAAGATGGCTTACAAAAACATCAGGTCCATAAATTAAAACATCTCTTGCTGATCATCTTATAAACCAACCTATAAGAACTAAGTGTTATAATTCCTTTACTTATGATTTGGGGGCACTGTTTTTTGGTTTTTTTTTTAAACCAAGTGTCACCCTGGGTAGAGTGCCATGGCATCAGCCTAGCTCACAGCAACCTTAGCCTCTTGGGCTTGAACTATCCTCTTGCCTCAACCTCTGGAGTAGCTGGAGTAGATAGGACCCCACTAGGTGAGGCCCAGCTAGCTTTTCTATTTTGAGTAGAGACGGGGGTCTTACTCTTGCTCAGGCTGGTCTTGAACTCAAGAGCTCAAGCAATACCCCTGCCTTGGCCTCCTATAGTGCTAGGATTACAGGCATGAGCCACTGTGCCTGCCAAATTTTTAATTTTTATTGAATCCAGTTGTTAGATGGGAAAAAACTGTGGCTCTAAGGTAGTACGTAATTAGGTTTTTCTCATATAAAACCAGACCCAAAAGTGGTTACTTATCTAGTTTTCAATTCATCATTTAGGTAGCATTTTATAGTAATAGACAAAATAAGGTTCACAGTACTGTGTATTCACCCTTAAAACTTATATCAGAAATTGTCACTTCTAAAAAGTCTTCCCTGAATTCCTGGATCAGCGGACCTGTGCTTCAACAGAGCCTGAACTCTGTTTTGTCACTTGCTAGCATATATTTAAAAATGTGCTTTGGTGTCTCCAGTTGAGAATAAATGCCGCATTCAGGTTTATACCTTTCAATTCCTCAGAGACTTGGCTGAAATACCACCTTCTCAATGAGATCACCTTATTTAAAAGTTTAAACAATCCTCTACCCCAGTGATTTGCTTTCCTTTCTTTCTTTTTTTTTTTTTTTTTTTTTAGACAGAGTCTCACTATGTCACCCTCAGTAGAGTGCCATGGTGTCACAGATCATAGTAACCTTAAGGTCTTGGACTTAAGCAATTCTTTTGCCTCAGCCTCCCAAGTAGCTGGAACAACAGGTACCTTCCACCACACCCAGCTATTTTTTGGTTGTAGTTGTCATCATTGTTTGGCAGGCTCAGGCTGGATTTGAACCTGCCAGCTCTAGTGCATGTGACTGGCGTCCTAGCCGCTGATCTACAGGTGCCAAGCCTACCCCAGTGAATTTCAACCAGGATGCCATAGCATCTTAGGTGTCCCAGGAAGACTTTCAAAGATTATTAATTAAATTATTTTTGAAAGAAGTTCAAAACACAGTAAGTATATTTGTTTTTTTACTCTTCTTTGGAAGAAGAGTAAAAAGTTAATTTAAGTGTGCCACAGAAGTTTAACTATAGGTTCAAATGTGCTGTGAGATAAAAAAGGTTGAAAAATGCTGCTCTATACCTTACTTTCTGTTTTGTTTTGTTTTTTCCTATAGAAAATTTACTTTTATTTATTTATCCATTTATTTATTTTGGATTAAGATGAGGGGACATATGATTAGGTTACATTGTTCATGTTTGTAAGGTAAAGGCCAAGTTGTAGTGAAGTCCTTTACCCAGCAAGTGTGCCACATACACATATGTTGTACCTGTTAGGTAGAATTTACCCCCCACCCCTTCGTGTGGCCCTGTAGTTGTTAATCTGTTAGTTTCAACTTAATGTTGAATATGTGGTATGTCTGAAATATATTTAAAAATTTATTTTACAGAGGACAAATGTTTTTGGTTACATGGATCACTTCTGTGATGCTTAAGTTAGGATGTGCCTATAATCCACACAGTTTTCACTGTGCCTGTTGGGTAGGTTTTCACTCATCTCTCCTCCCCCATCCCCTGCTTGATTTCTATTAAGATTTACTTCCTCTGTGCATGTGAGCGTTCATTGGTTAGTTCCAATTTAGCAGCAAGCACATCTGGTGTTTGTTATTCTATTTTGTAGATACTTCACTTAGAATCATAGTCTTCAGCTTCATCTAAACTGTTACAAAAGGCATTAATTCATTCTTTTTTTATGGCTGAGCAGTATTCCATCATATTTATATATCACATTTTGTTAATACACTCATGAATTTTGGGGCACTGGTAAATAAATTCAGCAGTCTCAGTTTACAAAATCAATGTACACAAATCAGAATCATTCTTATACACCAATAACAAACAAGCTGAGAGCCAAATCAAAGACTCAATACAATTTACAATAGTGATAATGAAAATAAAATACCTAGAAATAGGTTTAACCAAGGAGGTGAAAGATCTTGACAAAAAGAATTATAAAATGTTGTGATATAGGCTAGTCTCACTGGAGTTAGATGATATCTCAAAGCAGTTTTGATTTGCATGTCTCTGATAATTAAAGATGATGAGCATTTTTTCATATGTCTGAAGGCTGTGCGCCTGTCTTCTTCAGACAAGATTCTCATCAAATCCCTTGCCCACCCTGCGATGGTATCCCTTGTTCTTTTCTTGCTAATGCGTTTGAGTTCTCTGTGGATTCTGGTTATTAAACCTTTGTCAGAGACATAACCTGCAAGTATCTTCTCCCATTCTGAGGGTTGTTTGCTTGCTTTACTTACTGTATTCTTGGCTGTGCAGAAGCTTTTTAGTTTAATCAAGTCCCAGTAGTGTATTTTTGAAGCTGCTTCAATTGCCCGGGGGGTCCTCCTCATAAAATACTCTCCCAGACTGATTTCTTCAAGTGTTTTCCCTGCACTTTCCTCTAGTATTTTTATAGTTTCATGTCTTAGGTTTAAATCTTTAATCCAGTGAGAGTCTATCTTAGTTAATGGTGAAAGGTGTGGGTCCAGTTTTAGTCTTCTACAGGTTGCCAGCCAGTTCATCCAGCACCATTTGTTAAATAGGGAATCTTTTCCCCACTGAATGTTTTTAATTGGTTTGTCAAAAATTAAATAATGGTAAGTAGCTGGATTCATCTCTTGGTTTTCTATTCTGTTCCAGACATCTACTTCTCTATTTTTGTGCCAATACCATGCTGTTTTGATAACTATAGATTTGTAGTATAGTCTGAGGTCTGGTAGCGTGATTCCTCCTTATTTGTTTTTATTTCTGAGTAATGTCTTGGCTATATGAGGTTTTTTCGGATTCCATATAAAACGAAGTGTTATTTTCTCAAGATTATTAAAGTATGACAGTGGAGCTTTAATGGGGATTGCATTGAAATTATATATTGCTTTGGTAGTATGGACATTTTAACGATGTTGATTCTTCCCAGCCATGAGCATGGTATTTTTTTCCATTTGTTAACATTTTCAGCTATTGCTTTTCTTAGAGTTTCATTGTTCTCTTTATAGAGATCTTTCATCTCCTTTGTTAGATAAATTCCCAAATATTTCATCTTCTTTGGGACTGCTGTGAATGGGATAGAGTCCTTAACTGTTTTTTCTACTTGACTATTGTTGGTGTATATAAAGGCTACCAATTTATGAATGTTGATTTTGTAACCTGAGATGCTGCTGTATTCCTTGATCACTTTAAGAGTTTTGTAGTAGAGTCCCTAGTGTATTCCAGATATACAATCATATCATCTGCGAAGAGCGAAAGTTTGATCGCCTTTTCTTCCCTAATTGCGGTGGCTAAAACTTCCATTACAGTGTTGAAAAGCAGTGGATACAATGGGCAGCCTTGTCTGGTTCCTGATCTGAGTGGAAATGATTCCAATTTAACTGCATTTAATATAATGTTGGCTGTGGGTTTGCTTTAGATGGCCTCTATCAGATTAAGAAATGTCCCTTCTATACCAATTTTCTTAAGTGTTCTGATCATGAAGGGATGCTGGATATTATCAAAAGCTTTTTCTGCATCAGTTGAGAGAATCATATGGTCTTTGTTTTTTAATTTGTTTTTGTGCTGAATTACATTTATAGATTTACGTATATTGAACCAGCCTTGAGACCCTGGG
>CAUYPK010122743.1:0-55523 GCA_963574355.1 Loris lydekkerianus
AACAAACTTGGGGGGGGCGTGTGGCTAATGGGTGTCGGGTGGCGGCCCCATCCATTGTGGTTTACCCGGGCCCGCCAAAAAACTGAAAAAAAAAAAAAAAAAAAAAAAAAAAACCTTAACAAACTTACTGCATATACTCGCTCGAGTATATATGGTATTTGTTTTTTTTGGTCAGCATATTTTACACTATACATTTTGCCTGAGTAGACAGATTAAGACCCTTCATTAATGCTTAATAATGTCTACATACCTGATTTGCCTGAGAGGTCGTATTTAAATTGAATAATAACTTCACACTTTTGATACTTAAGAAACCTGGAAAGAGTTTTTTACTGTTAACATTTATACCTGATTTAAGTGAATGGTTAAATCGAGATTAGTTTTCTTAAGCTTTTGTCCTTAACACAACATAAGAAAATAATGTGAGATTTTGAGTAAGCCATACTTGACATTAAACTCATAACTTTATAGTAACATCCCTAAATAATTGACTAGCTCTAAATCTTGTTTATGCTGGCTGCTGTTTTAGGAAAGTAACCTATGTATGCTTTATTTTGCTATAGTGGGTCTTAATATACATTTTTTTGTTTACCAGGAAGTTAAATGAAGTTCGAAAGAGATTGAATGAGTTAAGAGAATTAGTTCATTATTATGAACAAACATCAGATATGATGACAGATGCTGTAAATGAAAACACGAAAGATGAAGAAACCGAAGAGTCAGAATATGATTCTGAGCATGAAAATTGTGAACCTGTTACTAACATTCGGTAATGTTTTTCCCATATATTTATCCTAACTTAATACTTTCAATGTGGGGAAAAAAATACCTCATTAGAGTGTTTACTATTTATATTTTTCTTGTATTTTCTCTCGTAAGTCTGCTTTTTTGGTCAGAATATTCATCCTTGATCCATAAAGAAAGACAAATAGGGAAGTACTTAGAGTAGGTTAGTGTATTTGTTGGTTATTAGATCAAATTCAAGTAAATCATAAGAAGCACCTAAATTAGAATTTTTTCTATTTATTTTTAGGTTTTGGATTCAAAAACCAAAATTTTTGATTTTTCAGATGTTTTCCTTCTTAAATTTCCATCCAAATGATACATATGCAGAAGATAATAAAAAGTAGGAGCTGATTATTCAGAGTTTGAATTTAAATGGAATAGTGTTCTTAGTTCAGAATTATTTATCAACAGTTCTAAAATTTTGATATGTATTCTTTTTGTACCTTAAATAACTTCAGACTGTTTTCTTTCTTCTAGAAATCCACAAGTAGCTGCCGCCTGGAATGAAGTAAATAGTAATAGCAATGCACAGTGTGCTTCTAATAATAGAGATGGGAGATCAGTTAATTCTAATTGTGAAATTAACAATAGATCTGCTGCCAATATAAGGACTCTAAACATGCCTCCTCCTCTAGGTATGATTGAATATATTCACAGATACTTTTGCCATATTACTCTTTCACTAGTATTCTTAAATTTGTAAACTATAAGTGATTTTTATTCTACATGGTTTCAGCAGATTGTTGCTATAATAGAGAAGAACAAGGGATTCCTGTTGCACAAGGGGAAGATGATGAGGAAGAGGAGGAAGAAGCAGAAGAGGAAGGAGTTAGTGGAGCTTCATTATCTAGTCATAGGAGCAGTCTGGTTGATGAGGCTCCAGAAGATGCTGAATTTGAACAAAAGATCAATAGACTTATGGCTGCAAAACAGAAGCTTAGACAGTTGCAAGATCTTGTTGCTATGGTACAGGTAAATATTGATTGGTTTTTAAAAAAAATTTGTAAAATAGTACAGTCTTACTAACAAAGTAAAATTTGTGGTCTGATAATGTTGATATAATTCTACTGGTACAAATTTATTATATACCACTTTAAATGCTTAGCTCTGTATGTGCTGTAATCAGATTAGCAAATTTTTTCTATTAAGAGTGAATTAATAAATTTTAGGCTTTGTGGGCCATGTATGCTCTGTTGTCACGTCTCAATACAAGAGCAGCCATAGATAATATGTCAACAAGTGAGCAGGACTTTGTGCCACTGTAGCTTTATTTACAAAAATGATGGGTTATTTTGTTTTTGTGTATAGGTGTATTATTATTTTTTTTTTTTTGCTAATGACTCTGGCCTTATGTAGAACTTGTAATATCTCAGTGAAATAGATATTAAACAGATTAAAGAGGTGTTAATTGGCGGCACTTGTAGCTCAGTCGGCAGGGCGCCGGCCCCATACACCTATGGCCTGGCCTGGGCCTGCTAAGCAACAAGGACAGCTGCAACCAAAAAATAGCTGTGCGTTGTGGCAGATGCCTGTGGTCCCAGCTACTTGGGAGTCTGAGGCAGAGAAACGCTTAAACCTAAAAATTTGAGATTGCTGTGAGCTGTGATGTCATGGCACTCTACCCAGGGCAACAGCTTGAGTGACTGTCTCAAAAAAAAAAAAATATATATATATATATATATTAATTACCCAAGATTATATGACTTTCCCAGCCAGAATTCAGACTGCCTGATACCACCACCTGAGGTCTTAACCCACTTAATGCAAAAGAAAAACCATATGCCATCTAATTCAGTAAAGTCAAACAAGTATAGTTAGAACTATTAATCATAAATTTTAAAAAAGCAACTTATACATATAAACATGCAGTTACATAGCTATTAATGCTTCTGTACTATATTAACTAATGTGGGCCAAAGACTGACTTAGCGTTTTGTAGTTTACTAAACTATATATAATCTGTCTAGAGCAACAAAAATGATTTAACTTGTTTTTTTCTCTCTCTTTAAAATAGGTTATTTATTTACTTTTTATTTCAATAGACTTAGGGGGTACGATTTTTTTTTGTTACCTGGATGAATTATACAATGCTGATCAGGGCTTAAGCATACCCAACATGAGGATAGTATACATTCTACGTGATAGGTAATTGTTTCTGCCTTCCCTGACTCCCTCCCCTGCTTTTAGTTCCCAGGGTCCATTGCCCTACTTTGTGGCCATACACACCCATTGTTTAGCTCCTGCTTCTAACGTGAAAACATGGGACATTGTTACTCCATTCCTGAGACACCTCAGGTTACTGGTCTCCAGTTCCAAAAAGTGATTTTTAACTTTTAAAATCATTTTTCGTCTTTTTTTATTTTACAGTCTTAGCCTTTGATGTAAGTACTATGGAAATATTTTAGAGATGCTTTTTAACTATTGAAATTTCTACAGTTATTGGAAACCCAAAACTTACAATGTTTAGGATATTTTTTCATTAAGATTTGTTTAGCTTATTTTAGGTTGAAAAACATCATATATTTAGGTATAAAACGTTAAAATTTACCACATTTGTAAAGGTATGTAAAATGGTTTTTATTGTGAATGAAGAACTCAGGTTTTATTCACAACTTCTTTGGAAAAGCTACCTAATTTGAATTAATCAAGTAAAAGATGAATGTTCTCTTACTGTTCAGAAAAGTGCACACAATATTTTGCTGTGTATAATGTGCTCTCGTATACAATGCACATCCACGTTTTTAGCCCAAACCTTCAGGGAAATGCCTCTAGAGAAAGTGGCCAGCTCTTGGCCAAGAGGAACATATCTGGGAAGGGCTAATGCTCCTCCAGTAAATGTGTAGAGTACACTCCTCCTGCAGCAACATTTTCTGTGAAGGCTGCCCCTTCTCTCCCTCCTGGGAGCCCTTCCCTCTCCACCACAGTGGGGTGTGGCCCAGATAGCCTCGTGTGTGGCCTGCAGCGTGGGAGCTTCTGAGGCTGCTCAGCCCACAGGCATCCAGGCAGGTCCCTGGGGCCTGTGTGGGGATCCCAGTCCCTTCCTTGTGGCTGGGTCTTGGGTCTTGGCCCTTACTGTGCATGGCCGTGGCTTGCCTTGCCAGACCCACCACCATCCTCTCCCATGATTTTGGGGGTCAGTGGAGGCTTCTTTGGCCCACTCCCACTAGTTCCCAGATCGTCCCAGACTGGAATCCCATATGCCCAGGCAGGAGCGTGTGGTGGCCTTGGGAGGCCTGCTGGGCTCCCCTGCTCCCGAGCTACACTACCCATATATAATGCACATCCTTATTTTCTCTCAAAAATGTGGGCCAAAAGTGAACATCATACCTGGAAAAATATAGTATTACCAGTAAAATTCCCGTTGACTTCCATTTATAATCCTATTTTATACAGGTTATAAATTTTATTTCGATAGATGTTGTCTGTGCACTTAAATGTATTATATATACCTATTTAAGAAAAAGTACATGAAGTTTCATATTTCTTTGTGCTTTTACAAATTATATAACAAACTTAAATACTATCTTATAGCTTGCCTTTTTTCCCTATTCCAAAATGTCTTGGAGAACTTTTAATGTTAGTATGTATAGTGGTATATGATTATATAGATAAATAATTTTGAAATATAGATTATAATATAGATATAATTATGAAATATAAATGATAATTGGATGCATATATATATAGTACATACAGTTCTTTTATGCTACAGCATAGTTTTTTGTAGTACCACAATGGATCTTAATTTAGTTAATCTAGCATCTAGTTGATGTATATTTTTGTGGTTTCCAGTCTTTCAGTATTTAAAATAATGCTTCCACAAACATTTTTGCATTTTTGATTTATTTAGCCATTCTGGGTATTGTCTTTTTCCATATTTTCCCTGTTATAAGAAGAGTTATTGAGAGGAAGAGGTTGCAAAAACATGCATGCAAACATAGGTATAAATACATGTATGTAGAACACACATGTGATCATGTATACAGATATTTACTGCTTTAATTTTTTTATGTTGTATAAATTTAGTGGTATTTACTAAGGCATGAATTAGATAATGTCTTTAGGTATCAAGATTATTTTAACATTATGATGCTGTTTTAGGATGATGATACGGCTGAAGGAGTTATATCTACCAATACTTCAAATTTGGATGATTTCTACCCAGCAGAAGAAGATACCAAACAAAATTCCAATAATACTAGAGGAAATGCCAGTAAAACACAGAAGGATGCTGGAGTAAATGAAAAGACAAGGTATGTTCAGCATTTGGCCTTCATTTAATAAAAGTTCAATGCTTGTTATAGAGAAGGTATGTACTTAGGTAGGTAATGTATTATGTTGTCCTTAGTACGGTCATCAGATTTTATTAGAGTCTCTAAATATAATGTCAACTTAATTCTAGAGAGAAATTTTATGAAGCTAAACTACAGCAGCAACAGAAAGAGCTAAAACAATTACAGGAAGAAAGAAAGAAACTGATTGAGATTCAAGAGAAAATTCAAGCATTGCAAAAGGCATGTCCTGATCTACAGGTAATCATGAAATTTCTTTCTTCGCATTTGTCTGAAAAAAGGTGTTTAAAACCTAATGTCAGGCGTGGCACTGATAGCTTAAGCGGCTAGTGCATCAGCCACATACGCTGGAGCTGGCAGGTTTGAACTCAGCTCGGGCCTGCCAAACAACAATGACAACTACAACCAAAAAATAGCTGGGTGTTGTGGCGGGCGCCTGTAGTCCCTGCTACTTGGGAGGCTGAGGCAAGAGAATCACTTAAGCCCAAGAGTTTGAGGTTGCTGTGAGCTGTGACGCCACAGTACTCTACCCAGGGCAACATAATGAGACTCTGTTTCCCTTCCCTCCCCCAAAAAACAACCCTGATGTCAGCTGAAAGTATTCTTTTTCTGGTGCTCAAGTGATAGATGTATATCTATTAATTTTGTGATTAATGAAATGGATAAATAGATGAGAGTTGGGGATATACATTTACAATATGTAAGATGGCACATAGGAATTGACTCTGATTATTTCCATTCTTTTACTTAAATTGGGCTAGGTAGCTATAGATTTAGAACATAAGTACTCATAACTATATACGTATATTGTATTAAAATATTCTGCGTTCAATGTTGCAATTACAGATCAGCATTTCAATCTTTTACTGGCCTCAAATTACATAATAAAGGTTTTAAGCCAGTGTGAGTTATCTATGTAATTATATATAGTTTGAATATTCGGTATATATACACTTTTTCTTATTCAGTAATACCCTGATACATGGGTCTTTGAGATTGAACAGAGAATCTTTGACCATTTATCAGATAACAGGAAGAGAATAACAGTTCTTTTTGGTATTTTCTTAGATAGATAGATATTGGTTAACTTTATCTTCAGTTAGATTTTGTTTTCAAAGAAGAAACACATCAATGTTGTGTGTTTCTAATTGTACTGTTCATTTTCTAGATTCTGACCTTTCCCGCTTTAATCCTTATCCCTAATCTAAATAATGGAGGAATTTGTGTTCAGTATAAAAAATTTTTGATAATGACATTTTATCCCTATTGTCCTTATTCTTCTGAGACTTACTGTTATCATCTGTGTTTTCATCTTTGCTTTTTTATGTCAGGTTATCTTTGTACAGTGAAGGCAGTTGGGGTCTAGTTATAACAGATTAAATGCAGCACTAGAGCCCTCAAGAAGTAAAATGAGTACTTTTGTGAAATTAATATAGTTGCTTTAATTCCTCATAATAGTTTCTTATCAATTCTTTTTTAGCTGTCAGCCACTAGTGTGGATAATTGTCCCACAAAGAAATATGTGCCAGCTATTACTTCAACTCCAACTGTTAAAGAAAATGAGACTAGTACAAGCAAGTCTGCTTTTGAGCCTGAAGATTCTTCAGTAGTGGATAACGAGGTATTGTAAATTGTACCGTTTTTGCTGAATTGGTCTTAAGACACTTCTTAAAAAGGGAAACTGCGTATCTATAAAATATGTTTTTAAATGGTAGTCTGCATTGTATCTTTTTGTTGGGGAAGGAAACTGATCTTTTTCTAAAAAATAATTACATTGGGATCTTTCAAAATATTTGTGCTCTTTATTAGTAAACTTTGGCAGAATTATATTTAAAGGGGTGGTTGCAGCAAACAGTAATCACTTTCGTTAGAAAGTGAAAGGCATTTCACTTACATGTGATTTGTAGAAAATATCACAACTTTTTCTAAATTGTTTTTATTAGGAATTAAAGATTGCCTATTTTTTCTTATTGATTACCAAAATATTGTATTACATGGGTAAAAAAGATAGGAGTAGAAAGTTTTGTTGATACTGACAATATTATTAGCCCATTATTCTCTAAGGCTACAGCAAATCCAATATTTACTTGACTAATGTTTAGTTATGGTCAGAAATGAGAAGGCATGAAATGTTAAGGGAAGAGCTACGTCAGAGAAGAAAGCAACTGGAAGCTCTAATGGCTGAACATCAGAGAAGGCAGGGTCTAGCTGAAACTACATCTCCAGTGGCTGTGTCGTCGAGAAGCAATGGATCCGAGAACCTGTGTACGCCTCAACAAAGTAGAACGGAAAAGTAAGAGAGCTGTATAAATCACTTTGTTTTTTATTGTCACCTACCTGTGACCTATAAGCTAGGCAGCCTCATTTTCCCTTTATACCATGGCACAGACCTGCTTTTTTCAGTGAGGCTAAGTATCACTTTTGAACCTAGCTACTTTCTGTTCAGACTTCTCCTAACATCACCATCATTTGTTTTAAATTACTATGGCACTCAGACAGGTGATATAGATTCCCTTCGATGTATAAGCTTTAAATTGAACATATATCCTCATAAGGTTCCTAAGGATCCTAAAACATATAAAAATTTAGTTTTTAGAATTTTAAGTTTGAAGTTTCCACTTTAGAATATTTCTGTAAGATCAGTTCATGACTTATTTATATAGTAGTATTCAATGTAAATTTTGAAATGCAGATATATTTACATCCTTACCTTTTGGCAAGGAACATCACAGCAAGCCTCACTTTCTTAGAAGAACTTTTCCACTGAGCACAGCACCGTGTCTTGTGCCTTTAATCTCAGTGACTCAGGACGCTGAGGTGGGAAGATTGATTGCTTGAAGTCAGGAGTTTGAGACTAGCCTGGGCAATATAGCAAGACTCCATCTCTTAAAAAAATAATTTGTTGGGTGTGCTTATGGTCCCAGCTCCTCCTCTTCCTACTTTTACCAAATCCCTTTATTGGGATCCTTCCTTTATCCCTTAATGTTTCCATGACTCTGAACACTAGGTTGTTTTTCCTTCTCACCTTTAACATTCACCCCACCTGTACAGATTTATCTTATTTATTTATGTACATTCAACTCCACTTCTGGCTAGGAATTCCAATACTATGTTGTATAGAAGTGGGAGGGTGGGCATCTTTGTCTTGTTCCTTGTATTAGACGAAAAGCTTTCAACTTTTCATCATTGAGTATGATGTTAGCTGTGACTTTGTCATGTATGGTCCTCATTGTGTTGAGGTACATTCCTTCTGTACCTAATTTGTTGAGAGTTTTTATAATGAAGCAGTGTTGAAAGTCACACTTCTCTTTTAAAGAAATAACTTTCTATTTTGTAGAAGGCAAAGTAAACATGTTTTACATAAAGCAATAGAGAATCACCCATCTCATATAGTTATGAGTAAATGAAATTTTATGTATGGACATGTGTATGTGTATGTTTGAAACAATGTCTGCCACATAGTAGATGGCTTTATATTTAGCTTATCTCCACAGTGATACTTATGTATTTTACCTACCAGAACAATGGCAACTTGGGGAGGTTCTACCCAGTGTGCACTAGATGAGGAAGGAGATGAAGATGGTTACCTCTCTGAAGGAATTGTTCGGACAGATGAAGAGGAGGAAGAAGAACAAGATGCCAGTTCCAATGATAACTTTTCTACATATCCTTCCAACAGCGTGACTCATAACTCCTATAATGTGAAGGAAGCTAAAAATAGGTTAGTTTCGGTGTTTCAATTTTTTGCTTGATTTAGAATCTCAAGTCTTTCTGAGTAACACCAAGTAATTTGGTAGTTCTCCAGACCAACTCAATGTTCTATAATTCATTTCAATAATAACACTACTCAAGAGTTAGAGCAGACTCTACAGGTTTAGGGGCACAAAACCGGCCTCATTTTGGATTCCAGTTTAAAGTAACTGATTTCCAGGGTTCCCACACTTGTACAACTTAGCTGCAAATTTGGGAGTTCATTGGACGCTTAGTTTTAGGTTTGATAATTCACTAGAACAACTCACAAAACTTAGGAAAACACTTCCTTTGTTTACCAATGATAAAGGATCCACCTTATGGACAACCAAAGGACAACCATATATTAGGAAAATGCATGAGGTGGGGAGATAAGTAGAGCTTCTGTCCCTCTGTGGTGTACCACTCTCCCAGCACTTGGATGTGTTCACCACTCTGAGAGCTCTTTGAACTCCATTAGTTTGACCTGTCATTGCATAGGCATGATTGACTAAATCATTGGCCACTGTTGGTTGAATGTAGTCTGTGGCACCTCTCTCCTCGCTGGAGGTCAGGGGAAGTGGGTCTGATGATCTAGTTGGTTTTTCTGATGATCACCACCTCCCTTCCATTATGAAGCTATCTAAAGTCCTCTAAGAGTCACTTCAGTAGCGTAAACTGAGGTCCACTTGAAAGGGGCTTGTTATAAATAACAAAAGACACACCACTCAGGAAATTCTAAGGGTTTTAGGAATTCTATGTCAGGTACCAGGGACAAAAATTCAGATATTTATTTACTGTCTAACACTAAGTAATTCGGTAGTGCATACATTTTCAGTCAGACCTCGGTTTATGCCAATGAAGTAATCAGCTAGGGTGCAGTAGACCCTAGCTATACTGGATCAAGATTCGTAAGCTTTCATCTTCATTTTGTTTTTGGGAATTAACCATAATTGACACATTGTACTTAGTGAAAAAGGTCTGCCAGCAAAGGTATTCATTCCATTGGTACTTAATAGCAGTGAAAAATATTTTCATTAGTAAAAGAAAAGCTATAGTAAAGTAGCTATAGTAGTCTCACTTGATGAAATGTTATGAATGGAAAAAATGCTTGTTATATAATATTTTCATTTTGTAGAATATAAAATTATTTGGATATTTTAATATAAATACATAAATGAAAAAGGCGGGAAAGTAATTAAAAATGATAATTGTACTAGGATAAAAATCTAGAATTTTCCCCTTCTCTGTTTTTCATACCTTATAAGTCCTTTGAGTTTTTTGTTTTTTTTTTTTTTTTTGAGACAGAGTCTCACTGTGTTGCCCTTGGTATAGAGTGAGGTGGCATTACAGCTCACAGTAACCTCAAACTCTTGGGCTTAAGCGATTCTCTTGCCTCAGCCTCCCAAGTAGCTGGGACTACAGGTGCCAGCCACAATGCTCAGCTATTTTTTTTTTTTTTTTTTTTTTTTTTTTTTTTTGTAGTTGTCATTGTTGTTCGTCAGGCTGGGGCAAGGTTTGAGCCCGCCAGCCACCTTGTATGTGACCAGTGTATGTGGCTGGCGCCCTAGCTGCTGAGCTATGGGCACAGAGCCAAGTCCTTTGAACTTAAAAGAGAATAGTGAAGCTCCAGGCAGTGGCTCAGACCTGTAATCTCAGCACTGTGGAGAGGCCTAGAGTTTGAGATTAACCCGGGCAAATTAGTGAGATCCCCATCTGTGCAAAAAACAAAAAAAAAAATTAGGTAGTCATGGTGACTCATGCTACATAGCTACTTTGGGAGGCTGAGGTAGGAGGATTGCCTGAGGTTATAGTGATAACCTATAGGTTACAGGTTATATGGTGTCACTGTACACCAGCTGGGACAACAGAGGAAGATCCTATTCTTAAAAAAAGAAAAGAATAATGGTCCGTAGACCAACATATCAGGGCGTATTGCCATATTTTAAAAATCAAATTATTACATATGATAACTTCATGCTTTAAATCTTCTGTTAGGTGGAAGAACAATCGCCATTTATCAACAGATGAAAATTATCGTCCTTTAGCTAAGACAAGGCAACAGAACATCAGCATGCAGCGGCAAGAAAACCTTCGCTGGATGTCAGAGCTCTCTTACGTAGAAGAGAAAGAACAATGGCAAGAGCAGATCAATCAGCTAAGGAAGCAGCTTGATTTCAGTGTCAATATTTGTCAGACTTTGATGCAAGACCAGCAGGTAAAATTTAGTACGAAAATAAATGTTTCTTTTATCTTCGTTACTTTTGAAGCAATACACATTTTTCTCAAGTTGTAACTATTAAAAATTTTCTTTTAATAGACTCTGTCTTGTCTTCTACAAACTCTTCTCACGGGTCCTTACAGCGTAATGCCTAGTAATGTAGCGTCTCCTCAAGTGCACCTTATCATGCACCAGTTGAACCAGTGCTATACTCAGCTCACATGGCAACAGAATAATGTTCAGAGGTAATCGCTTCCTTAGAAGTATTGAGCCTGTACAGTAAAAGCTAAACTTGAGTGAAGGTTTTACAGTTACCTTCTGGGAGAAAAGGGCATCAACCAAATTGCGTATTTGGATATTCTCTATTACCTGAGAATTTTATAAGTGGTGATTTGCTTAATTTTTCCTTTTATTTAATATTGTGAACTTGTGCTTGTTAAAAGTTTGTATTATTATACACGTATAGTGGGTGAATTGTATGGTGTGTAAATTATGCACAATAAAGCTGTAAACAAGAAAAAATCGAGTTTCTTACAGTTATACCAGCTTTCTGGCAGAAGTGCTAAGTGCTTGTTCCACAGGCTAGGTTATTGAAATAAGCCTGTAGAGCAAGCAGGTATTGTAGTGTCAGAGTAAGTCTGTTCTATGTGCTATTGAATCATTTCTTATGTACATTCTTTCTGAATGTTCTTTATATATGTACGTCACTATGAAAGTTTTGAGATAGATGGTGTTTCAATCCACTATTTCACTTTGAAGAAACACAGTTGACAGTTTACTTTCTGATTCACTGCAGCAAATTTGAACTTGCTTGGTTTATTGGTGTTGCTGGGAGGGCTTCATTTGTTTGCACCCACATAGATTTTGTTTCTTGATTTTTGTGTAGCTCAAAACTTCAGCAGTGACCTACATAGATGGTAATATAACTGACTTTTTGTTTATTGATAACCTAACATTTTTAGGTTGAAACAAATGCTAAATGAACTTATGCACCAGCAAAATCGGTGTTCAGAAAAACCTGGAAGCAAGGAAAGAGGCGGTAGTGGATCACACCCTCCTTCTCCCAGTTTATTTTGTCCTTTCAGCTTTCCAACACAGCCTGTAAATCTGTTTAATCTACCTGGATTTACTAACTTTTCATCATTTGTACCAGGTAGGTGACTAGAAACCTACAGAAAAAAATACATACAAGCAAAGTGTTTGAGAATGTAATTTGTCTATTGCATGGATTTTTAACATTTTCTTTTGGAATCGTAGGAATTGTTTGCAAAGAAATTTACAAGCTTTTCTACACTGTTTCTTTGAAATAAAAATTTAAGCTTAATAATATAGTTGTGAACAAAGTTAAATACACTACTTAAGAATGATTCCTTCAACTATTTAAAAGGAAAGGGAACTGACCTATCTCCCAGTGACTGCTGTACGCTAGGGCATCATGTGGAACATGAGGAAAGTGAAGATGAATGAGACAATATTCTTCTAGAGGAGCACCACGACTAGTTAGGGAGATAGTATTGCTAGACTCAAAGGGAGACCCAATAGTGTGCCAGATGCCGTTTAAGTTACCGAGATCCAAAGAGAAAGACTAATCCTTTAAGAAAGCAAAGAATGGTAATTAATGCTTGTGGGATAGTGCCATGGGCGCTATAGCAGCAGTGCAAATACTTGGGGAAAGTGTCAGCAAAGTAGTTTTTTCCAGAAAAGGTGATATTTAAGCTAAAGAATGAATAGAATTTATTTCTAGCAAGATTACAAGGGAAAGGGAACCACTTCCAGTTGCAAGGCAATGAAATAGTGTATCAAATAGAGAATTTAGAGGGAATTAACTATGGCTAGTGCTTAGGGATAAAGTAGGGGAATAGTAATTGATGTGGTTGAAGAGTGGCAGAGGCATTTTGTGATATGCAGAGAAGTTTAGAATTTGTATTGCAGATAAGACAGGGCCATCAAAGGTCTTTCAGCAGGGGCCAAACATGAGATTTATATTTTAGAAAGATTACACTGGTGGTAGTGTTGAGGGGAAGTTGGACAGAAGGGGCTGAGAGTCTAGCTGGTGAATGGAAGTCTAATGCAATAGTATGATAGTCTGACCAAAGGCATTGGCAGTAAGGGTGAGGAAAAGGAGTAACTCAAAAGACATTAGAGGTAGAAGGAACAAGAGAAGTGACCAGTTACACGAAATGTCATGAGGGAGACAGAGTTGAAGGTATTTGCCAGGGAAGAGAGGAAGAAAAATAAGGTTGAGAGGGCTATGTTAAATATAAACAAATACTTATGTATCATAATAGGGCTATGTTAAATAGATATTTATGTATCATAATATACAGGATTTTCAAGACAATAGCATTAAAAAATTTAACAAGCTTTTTAGGTCTTACGTGCCAATTGATATTGGTAGTAAACATATATGAGTAGGCTTTTAAGTAATAAGAAATTACAGATGCTGTTCCTTTTCACTGTAATTCTTCATAACCAGGCCAACCCTCTGCAAAGACTATCATTCATAACCTAGTTCAGTTTTGTGGCATCTTCCTGATCTCGTTCTCCTCAAGTTAGTAGTCCCTTAAAGATGCAGAATGCTATTTGGTAATTATTATTTACTTGTATTTTGCTTCCCAAAAGAGTAGAGTAGAAAGAATATTAGCTTTGGAGTCATACGAACCTGACATCTAACCACCTTTTTCATTATTCAACACTTGATCTCTAAGCTACTTTTCTCACTGAAAAGTGAAAATAATACCTGTTTTATAACATGGTGAGTATTAAAGTAACATGTGAAGTACTTACAAGAGAGTCTGCCATTCAGTAATAATTAGATAACTATCAGGTACTATTATTTTTGAGTTTTAGGGTGTGGGGATCATTAGTTTAGCCTTCCTAAACCAGAGAGGGCTGAGCTGTAAACAGTGACTGAATAAATATTACTTTATTTTAATTATCAATTTTTTTGATGAATTTGAATGGCATATTTAATTAAAACTGCCTTTTAATTTCATTTTAAAGTTAAAGGCACTTTACTGTTCTCTTATCCTTTGCTTTTATTTGTTAGGTATGAATTTCAGCCCATTAATTCCTTCCAATTTTGGAGATTTTTCTCAGAATATCTCTACACCCAGTGAACAACAGCAACCATTAGCCCAGAATTCATCAGGGAAAACAGAATATATGGCTTTTCCAAAACCTTTTGAAAGCAGTTCCTCTGTTGGAGCAGAAAAACCAAGGTACATGATTAGGAACATAATCAGTTAACTTCCTTAAGCATTCACTTCTATGGCTACATTTAATTATATAATTTGAAAACACAATTAGAGAGGATGTGTGTGATTGTTCGACTTGATGGCATTGGGAATGTGAAGCTTACAGATATTATTGCGTAAGATGCCAAATACCTGCTGGTAACTCTGGTATAGGACAAGTTCAGAATTTTGATCTAGGGTGACCTGTGAGATTCATTTTGGAAATATATTACCTGACTCATAGGGTATCTTTTGTTCTTGATTTGATATCTATCTTTAAACCAGTTCACTGTTCACTGACTTAGGACTAGAAACTAATAGTCATAGCTAGAGGATAGTTGTTAAAGGATGGTCCCTTCGTTTGATTCCCAGCCCCTGACTAGAATTAATTCTAAAGCCCATTATGATACAAGATTGAGGGCAGCACCTGTGGCTCAAAGGAGTAGGGCACCAGTTCCATATACCACAGGTGGTGGGTTCAAACCCAGCCCTGGCCAAAAATTGCAAAAAAAAAAAAACCCCACCAATATTGAGTACTATTTTGATTATAAAAACAAGTTTGTCTGGGAAGTTCTGATGATGCATGTTGTTAATCTTAGTATTTGTTTCTCTGTTTCTTACATTTTGTAACATCATGTTATAGTGTGATAATTTTCAAAAATATAATTTTTGACTTAAATAGTGTGAAGATTAGGTCAGGCCGGTCACTTTTATAACTAAAGTTTTTAACGATTGTGTTAATCCAGAACATGATTTTAAAACCTAGTTTATAAAAATCATATAGCTTTTTCTTTGTAATTGTTATTTACTTCAGAAAAAAACTATTTAGAAGGATAAAAAATTAGAAGTTGAGTCTAATATTCTGTCAGGAGTTATTTACGATTGTTTTTTGTAGTGTTTTAGAAATACAAAATTCACATTACATTTCTCTTTAGCTGTGTGACTTGGCATGTCTTAGGTTCTTAAATTAGCATTTTGACAGTGTTTAATTGTTAAATCATGAACTTTTGGGGATGTCCTAACGAATATTAACCAGAAACTCTTAGAATTCCAATCAGGAATCCTACGGTTACCTTCCCTGTTTTGTTGATTCTTTTAGTTGCCATGACCCTTGTTTCCAGTTACATCTTGTGTTGCTCTCTAAGTGTCCTGTCATCCGAGCTTACCAGTGTTTCAGTGCACAGTGGCCATTCAGAGTGATAATCAAATAAATGTCTGTTTCAGAAAGTCAGCATTTATTCAGAGCTTCAGTGAATAGGCCTTCCTACTGGAAGGTTACTGCTTTATTATTATCCATGGTTTAAATATAATTGGTAGTAAAAAATTACTCAAATTTTACTTTAGTTATTTATATCATTTTTAGGATAGATCAGAATAATTTTTTTTTTTTTTTGATATTTGACCTACCTTAGATTACATATCTCATCTCTCAAATTCTCAACTATCATAGGTTTCTTGAATTAAATGACTGGAAATAATAAGTCAGATAAAAGCATATATTCTTACTCAAGAGTCAGAAAACTTTTTCTGTAAAGGTCTGGAGAATAAATACTTTAGGTCTTGCAGCCCAAACAGTGTCTATCATAGCCATTTTTACACATTAGACATAGATAATATATAAACATGAATGAGAATGTGTTCCTGTAATACATTATTTACGGGCACTGAACTTTGAATTTCTTAGAATTTTCATGTTTCATAAACTATTTTCCTTCAACCATCAAAGAGTCTAAAAACTATTCTTAGTTTGTAGGGCATACAAAACCAGGCAGCAGGCTGAGTTTGGTTTCTAACCCCTGTCTTGATCTATGACCTGTCCATGTTAGGTTCTGTGATACAGCCTTTTGGACTTCACACTCATTGCCTGAGACATTTATAAAGCATGTTGGCATATTAAGAATTCTGAGATGTTTTTCAGACCTCTTTAAGTTTGTTTTGCCTATTTTCTCTCAAACTTAACAAATGATGACTCATTGAAATTTTTGTTTTTGAGGCAGAATCTTACTGTCTTGCCCCAGGCTAAAGTGGTGTGGAGTCAGCCTGGCTCACAGCAACCTCAAACTCTTGAGTTCAAGCAATCTTTCTGCCCCAGCTTCCTGAGTAGCTGGGACTACAGGTGCCCACCAAAACACCCAGCTGATTTTTTTTTTCTTAGTAGAGTCTCAAACTCAAGCTGGTCTCAAACTACTCGATAATTAAGGGATGCTAGTGTTCAGATAAAATTTGTGAAATGACACTAGACTAACAGTACCAAATTAAGACTTAATGAGTGAAGAAACAAATTACTAGTTGAGTGACCAGTTGTTTTCACCAAATTCTGGTTCTATTTGAACTGCTTTAGGTGACACAGATACACTCTAAGTTCCCAGACCCTCTGTTACAGCTCTTTTCTAGCCATTCTTCAGTGTTTTCTTTTCTCGTATGTTCTATCCTATTTTTCTTTCCCACCGTTTTCCATCATGATTTTGACATAGAACTTCTGCTAGTGAAAATGGTTTAGTGAGTAAAAATTTTGTTTTTTTAGTTTATAATGAAAGCATAATGCAATGTAGTACATTAGCCTATGTAATAAGTATTTGCATATTTTTGTGTAAACACTTATAGCCTGTTGACTGTTTTATTCACCTAAATCTGCTTATTAGTGAACTGTATATTAGGCTTATCTGGAATTTTCAGTATATAAGGAAGTCTATAATTTATAAAAACTTGTTTTCATTGTTAAGGAATCAAAAATCTCCTGAAGATGTGGACAGCGGTAGGAAACCATGGTTATATGACCAAGAAGGGGAAGTAGAAAGACCATTTGTTAAGACTGGATTTTCAGGGTCTGTAGAGAAAACTGCAAATGGTAACCGTAAAAATCAATTAGATACAAGCAGAAGAAGACACCAGTTTGATGAAGAATCATTAGAAAGCTTCAGCAGTATGCCTGATCCAGTAGATCCAGCAACAGTAACGAAAACATTCAAGACAAGAAAAGCGTCTGCACAGGCCAGCCTGGCATCTAAAGATAAAACTCCCAAGTTGAAGGGTAAGAAGAAGAATTCTACTCAGCTGAAAAGCAGAGTTAAGAATATTGGTAAGTATTGAAACTTGCTGAATGTTGATCAGCATAAATGTTAGTGATCTTACTTTGACATGCTAACATGTTTAATTTTGGGCAGATGCTGTTGTAGACTTTTTTAATTTTTTTCTTACAAAATACTTCAGTATTTGAAATTGGGTTTAATAGTGTGGATTAATGTTATTAAACATGGCATTTATTCATTTTTGTACTTCTTAAAGCTTCTTAGTTTCCTATATATGAAGGCTGTCCAGGAAGTATCCAGCCATGCAGGATGAATAACAGTCTTAACAGTGCCTGGATACTTTCCAGGCAGTTCTTGTATGTGAGCTCAGAAGTTGGTCTTCAAATTTTGTAGGTTATTAAAAAATTGCCAGAAATGTCTAGGTCTTACTATTCTTTCTTTTGATATTACATCTGATTTTGCATACAGTTCTTTAACCATAACTTTCGGTTAGATTCTTGATTAACTCATTTAAAGAAGTGTGGGCTTCTAAATACATTACAGCTTTTAAATACCATACAGATAAAACCACTTTTAAAACAGGCCTGCTTTTAGTCCTTCAGGAACTAAACCCATTTCTATTGGGTATCATATTAAAATTTATGATGTTAACTGTGTATCTCTTTTTAAAAAATAGATAAATATTCAGTTTTTATATGATTAATAACTATTAACGTTCACAGTTGAGTGTATCAGTACTGTGATTAAGTTCACCTTCCTTCTGCTCCATTCTGGACTGCTGCTTTCCGGGCCTGCTGCACAGCTGTCATACTGTGGATCTTCTTTGATCGCAGTTCTAGGGATTCTTTTTACCCTTTTATGTCTGTCTTCCCCCATTTTTTGATCTCATGCTTATTTATTTATTTATTTTAGAGACATTTTTCTCACTTTTATCTCCCTTGTTAGAACGCCATGGTGTCACACAGCTCACAGCAACTTCCGACTCCTGTGCTTAGGCGATTCTCTTGCCTCAACCTCCCACGTAGCTGGAACTACAAGCGCCCGCACAACACCTGGCTATTTTTTTGTTGCAGTTTGGCCGGGGCTGGGTTTGAACCCGCCACCCTCGGTATATGGGGCTTGCGGCCTACCCAGTGAGCCACAGGCGCCACCCCATGATCTCATACTTTTTTTTTCTCAGTTTGGTTTCTTGTTTTAGTGGAATATAGCCTCCAGGAACTTTCTTAGAAATTGTGTATGAGTACATATTTTTGGTGCCTTTAAATATTTGCAAGACTCTCATTTGCTGGATAGTTTGCCTGTGTTTAGAAATCTAAGTTAGAAAGCTTTTAAAGAAATCCCTCCATTGTCTTCCAATTTCAAACTTGAATGATAGCCTTAGAATTGTTACCATACAAGTAGAAGATTGATAAAGGAAGATCGAGTCCAGATAGGCATCACAGAGTGAGTTAACAATATCTTGAGCCTTTTTGTAATTAGCAGAGCAGCTGCTGTGATCTGGAAGATGTAAAGCAGCAGAGCTGCTTGCTTTCTGTTGGCTATTTCATAGAGTGGGCAAAGATTAGAGCTCCCTGGCTCCTGGAGAAAGCTATGGTAGAGGAGATCCACACAGCCCCTCCTATTATTGGCCCTTCTCCTCAACTTTCAGAGTAGCAGTCTTTTGCCACTTCACTTTACTAATAGGCAAGGGTGTTACTGAACAGGTGGGTGGCAGTCCTTTCTGCCCTGCACTTGGAAGAGCATTAGTCTTAGCTACTGAGGAGACTAAGCAAGAGAGATGCTTGCCCTCATTGTCTTGATGGGAGACTGGCAGCTTGCTAGCCAGAGGTTGCTTACCCATAGGAATGAGACCACAAACTCTTCAGCGTGCTGCCATTAAAGCTACCTAGTGTTTGGGCCTAACCTTAAGGGAAGGTAAGAGTCATGACTAGGCTAGTGAATATAGCAATGCATATAAAAGGGATTTACCTGCCAGGGAGAAGAACAGTAGAATAGGCAAAACCTGGTGAAAACAGAATTATTGAACAGAATAACAGAATATACACTTGAACAAAATAATACGGTGGCATAAGCAGTTGAATTATAACAAATTCTTTAAAAGTAGAAAAATGATTTTTAGTTTAATGTTGAGGTTGTTTGACAAAGAGGGTGCATGCTTGTAAGTCCCAAGTTACAAGCCTAGAAAATCAAGGAGGAGAATTATGTCATTACATACAACAAAATACTAAGAGATAAAATCGAGGAAAAAGACCAGAGAAGGTTTACAGGTGAATCTTGGATATTTGATACACTACAAGGAGCTCTAAAGGAAATAAAGTAGAGAAGCAATAATTAAATACATAAGGGGATGAAGAAAGACTTGAGAGTGCAGATCAAAACAACTGACTGTGGTCTAGCCAGGGAGGAAGAAAGAGGAAAACACAGATGCCTGTATGTAGTCTGGTAGTGTGAAAAAACAAAGTACATAAGAAGAAGAACTAAACTGACATCAGATAATCTTAACATACAAGTAGAGGAAAGTAGAATGACCCATACGCAGTCAGAAAAGGATTGCAACTCAAAAACTTGTACACAGTCGCCAGAAGTCACCAGATCTTAAGATAAAAAAGATACTGGTGTATCCTAACAGCTATACAGAAACAGCAGATGAATCAGAATAGAGATCTTTATAAAGGGGAAGGTGAAGAGCAGAGGTAGCAGTTCAGTAAAGAAAACAATAGATGGGTCTCACTAATAAATTTGAAAGTAAAAATAAAACATTAGTAAATTGAATCCGTCAGTGTATGAAAAGAATATTAGACTGTTGTTATGGGGGTTCATTTCAGAAATAATGATCATGATTTGTTACCAGAAAATCTGTTAACATAATTTATTGTATCAAAATGACAAAAGTCATGGAATTTAGCAGTACATCACATACAATTTGAAGTCATTCCTAATGAAAATTCTAAAATGGGTCTAAGAAGGCAGTTTTTGAAATATATAAAGACTGTCACCCATTGTCAGTCTTATAAATTTAAATTCTGCAAAGATATCTATCAAGATTAGGAGTTGAACAGGGATCCCTCCCTCTACCACCATCATTATTTACCATTGTTGAGAAAGCATCAGGGCAGCAGTTCTCAACCTGTGGGTCGCGACCCCCTTTTAACAAAGTAAATTGCAGCATTAGGAAGGTTGAGAACCACTGCATTAGGACAAATAATTAGATCAAATAATTGGAATTATTATTAAATAATTGTGATAACTATTAGGAAAGGAGAGAAACAAAATCTGTATACTTTTTTCTAGTGGTATTTTTGTATACTAAGAGAGCCCAAGAGACCCTGGAAAATAGCTATTAGAATTATCAGGTAAACTGGTAAAGTGGTTGGTTATGAAATAAATGTAGTATGATATTTTTTTCTGTGATAATAATACCCAGTAGAATGGAAGCAGGGGAAATATTCTTTTCATAGTACTCAGAGATACTGTGGAGAAAAAAAACTTCAGGAATAAACTACAAGGAAAATATTAGGTCTATAGAAAGGTATATTTTTGAACAACACAAAAGAATATTGAACAGATGTTAAAACAACATGTTTTTAGGTGGAAATATATAAAATTATTAAATATTGATTCTCAAATTAATGAATACTTTTAATTTGATTACATTTTGAATCCCCAGCAATTGTTTTTAAAATGGGGGGGGGGGGAGGTGTCTCAAAGCTTATATAATGCCAAATGTCTAAGAATAGTCAAGAAGTTAAGCCAGCTGGGACTTGCTTTATCCAATGTTTAAACATACTATTTAACTTCTGTGGCTAAAAGAATGAAAATGGCATTGGAATAGATAAGTTAAACAATGTTTAAAAATAAAACCCAATAAATTGACCAATGTGCATTTTATTTCAATGGGAAGAGGGTAGGCATAACCAGCAGTCCAGGGAACAAAAAAAGTTGTATCATATATCAATACTAAAAACAACTTGGAAGGAAAATTTGGTAGAATATATGTATGACCTACATGTAGGTAAGACTTCATTTAAACCAAGTCACGTCACATAAAAAAGGTATAAGAAAGACAGATTAATTTGATAAATGCCCATTACTCTTCTCTTTATTATGGGTGTATGTATATGTGGTTGTTTTTCTTTTTTTGAGACAGGGTCTTGCTCTGTTGCCCAGGCTTATCTTGAACTTCTGGCCTCAAGTGATCCTCTCACCTCTGATTCCCAAAGTGCTGGGATTATAGGCATGAACTGCCACGGCATGCCATACCCTATGGATATTTGTGTAGATTGAATGTGATTCTCTTGTGTATTTCCTAGAATTGAAAACTTGTTAACTTGGAGTCCATTAGAGAATTTTAGTCATATAACGTCTGCCATATATTTTGATTTGGTATGTACTCATTAAGACAAATACTATGCATCAGAGGACAATGAAGTATTAGAACTAATGTTACCCCATGTGTCCAAAGGTCATTGCAAACATCTTTAAGACATAGTATTTACTGTTTCATTTTCTATTTATCCCAGGCTGTCATAGCATTCTAAATTAAGTTTAGATTTCCACTGTTTCATGGTGGAAATCAGTTTCCCTTTTATAGTTTGAGTTAGCTGTAGCTGCTAACGATTGTCACTTTTTTTTCTCAAGGCTATGAAAGTGCCAGTATGTCTAGCACATGTGAACCTTGCAAAAGTCGGAACAGATATTCAGCCCAGACTGAAGAGCCTGTTCAAGCAAAAGTGTTCAGAAAGAATCATGAGCAGCTGGAAAAAATTATAAAACATAGTAGGTCTACAGAAATATCTTCAGGTATGTTTTTTTCTTTTGTGGTTTGCCTTAATTTAAGGAGATCTTCATTTTAGATTTGAAAAACTGTATTAAAGCAAATTTTAAAACTAGTCTGTCAAACATTTCTGTCATTTAAGGTTTTATAGTAGAGATGACAGTGTTCATTGACATTAAGAAATTAACTGGACTTTCTTTGTAATGTTAGTTTTTGATAGATTTTAATAAAATTCTTTCTAAACAAAGGATAGTTGATATTAATGTGGAACTCCTAATTTGAAATTCTGAAAATGTCATCTGAATAAGAATTAGATGTGAAATTATATCACCCACCTGCTTAAAACCTGTGGCTACATCATGCCTACAAGGTGAAGGTTGAATGCCTTACTGTGATAAACATGACCATTTGGGATTTTGTTTCTTCTTGCCCCTCCAGACTCATACCTCTTTCTGCCTTGAGCTTTATTCTTTTTGCAGCATTAAAGATTTTTTATAGCTATAACACTGTTTCTCACATCAGTAGTTGTTTTTCTGTCTCAAGTCCTTTTTGCACTTTACAGGCCTGTTTTTCTGCTGGGCAATTAGTAAAATTTTAATTCTGGAACCCTGAAATTGCATTCTAATGGAAGCTGGAATAGGTTCTTTCTCCTTTCTGTTTTCAGTGTAGTCTCTGTAAGCCTATTTTGTTGCTTGTATTATATTTACCGGTTTAAGTGTTTTTTATCACCCTTTTGAGTCCCCAAGCAGCATACAAATACAGATAAGATAGAAATACTTTTTAATATTTGTATCTTAAATGTCAGCATAATACCTGACACATGGTAGGCTCTCTGTATTTATCAAATAAATGGAATCATATGTGTTTACTATTCTAGCTTAAATAATTATCTGTACTTTCCTCATTTGTAAAGAATAAAGAAATATATATAGAGAGGCAGTAAATATAGATTTATTATCTCAACTGTCAAGACCCTTGGTGAAAATAACAGCTACTACCATTTGTATCATGTCTTATTATTGCAGATTGGCAAAAAACATCTTCTTTTGAGCCCCATAAGGTTGAGTTGGTTTTATTTCCATTTTCAGATGAGGAAACATGGTCAGAGAGGGTACCCGTTTTTTCCATCATTCATAAAGGGCTGGTAATACAAACTGGTACAGCTTTTCTGGCTAGCTACAAGTAAAGTCCTGCCCTTAATCTAGTAATTTTACTTACAAGAATCTATGCTAAGGGAACCAAATAAAAAAAAATTGTGATTTAGTGTTGTCTAAACAATATAATTCTAACTATGTATAAACAAAAATTTGAATTAAAAAGACTGGAAGAAAATGTATCAAAGGAGGCCCGGCATGGTCGCTCATGCCTGTGATCCTGAGTGGGCAGATTGCTTGAGCTTAGGAGTTCGACACCAGCCTGAGCAAGAGGGAGACCCCATCTCTAAAAAGTAGCCAGGCATTTTGGCAGGCGCCCTGAGCAAGAGGGAGACCCCATCTCTAGAAAGTAGCCAGGCATTATGGGGGTGTCTGTAGTGTTGGCTACTTGGAAGGCTGAGACAAGAAGATCACTTGAGCCCAAGAGTTTGAGGTTGCTGTGAGCTATGTATGACACCATGGCACTCTCCGGAAGGTAACAAAATGAGACTCTGTCTCAAGAAAAAGAAAAGAAAAGAGAATAAATCAGAGGGTTAATAGTGGTTTTATCATCTTTAAGCTTGTCTATATTTCCTACAACTTTTAAAATGAATACTTACTACTCTTGTAATCAGAAAAGAAGCATTACATTTGTTTGTGTTTTGAAATGACTTCCTCAGGTTCAGATTGCTAGGAGATGGTACTAAACTTTGAATCCTGATCCCCTGTAAAGTCCAGGATTCTTTTGGCAGAAATATCAGTTCTGTTGTCTCAAACCCAGAATGTTACCAAAATTTTACAATTTTCATGTATTTTCACTATCTTTACCAAGTAGTGATATTGTCAGAGAATAAACAATTGGGTGTAGGTTGTGGGATGGCATTAAACTAAAAAGTTTAATAAATATAGGGTCAATTACTTAAAAAGTTAATAATTGGTTATAGTAATTCAGACCTTATTACTGTCACTTGGAAAATATGATGATTGAATTTTGGTGAGTTTAAAAAATGTTTGAATAACATAAATATATTTGTGTATATTTACATAGTCACATTCTAAAAAGATTTATTTTCAGTTTTAACCAGTACCCTAAAATTCTTTATAGCATGTTACAACTTTTTGTAATGGTATCTACAATATATAATTACTTGAATGTAGCAAGTATGACTGCTGGTATTAAATTACACAATTGTTTTCTCCCTCAGAAGTTATGGGAGGTTCACCCTGATGTGTATGCTTCTAAAAACAAAAGATAGAAGTTTATTATGATAGTCAATCATCGACCACATTAGTATAAGTTTATAAGAAACCCTTAGAGATTTTTTTCTTGATGAAATTATTTTTAGGTCGAACAAAGACTATACCTTGTTATAATAAATAGCTCAGGCAAGCAGTTTTAAAGAAATTTGCTTATTTCTTTTTTTCATTCACTTATTCATATTATAGACCCTATCTTGACTGCTCATCCACATTTTATGTTCACCCTTATGTCTGCCCTTTCCCACAGCACATGCTAGGAGAATACAACAGCAGTCTAACAGAAATGCATGCAATGAAGCGCCAGGTAACAATCTGCTGAGTCTTGATGTCCACTTCTTATTAATTTTTTTTTTCCATTGGTCCTAAAATCTTTAGTTTTATTGTTATGATTTTTTTAGATTTAGCTTGTTGTCGTAACTATTGTAAAGTGAAAGAAAATTCATACTCATAAAATTCTGAAAGCTTACATTTATAATTCTTGGTTGGTAAAATTTGACTGCTTTTCTTGTTTTCCCTTCCGTTAGTGTATATAACCTAACCAGCACATATATAAGGGCAATAGAAACTTTTTTTTTATGATTTAATATTTAATTTCATAATTTATTTTGTATTAAATGTTTAAAAACATTTCTTAGAAACAGAAATAGTTATTTTTATATTATAGTTTATTTTTTATTTCCTATGAACATCTATAAAATTAACAAAGACAAGATATACAAAGACTAGATAAACAGATCGTGGAAAATTTCACAGACTACAAAATGCTACCTTTGTCTCTAGTCTATTTTTTTTATTAAATATGTTTAATTAGAATTGTATTTTTTTAACTCTTCCTGTAGCTGTGCATGAGTGAAAAACAAAAGCTTTTTTGAATCTTTAGCTGGGAAACTAAAGAAGTAAAACAAGAATCCAGAACTGACAAAGCTGAATATATCAGTGGCACTTCCAAAAGAAAAGAACTCTGAAAATAGGATTAAAACCAAGATGGGATCAGAGAAAACTGACTAGAATTAAGGGTTTTTCTAGCCACAGCTAATCAGTTTTAGTTTAGGAAGAAAAATTGTCATAAACTTTCTACCTCTTGACTGGAAAAGGAGAGGATGAAGCTTGTGTTTGGCATGATTTATTTTTTTGGAATAACATTTTTTATAATTTAGATTGGTAATTTTATCACATACGGAGATATTAAAGATGTCATTAAATACGCTTTGTTTTATAGCTTTGAAATAAACATTTTTTAAATTAACATCAAACTGCTACATAGTACATAAATTGTAAGTTTGCATATCAAATCATCTTTTTGTCTGGATTTATTTAATAAGATATATAGAATTGTGTATGATACACCTGAGGTGAAGAACTCAACGACAGCTGGAATGCAAACAATGCAACCTAATCATATATACCCTTATATTAATAATAATAAAAAAAAGCTCCAATGAAAAACCCCATAGGCCAGGAGAGAGTGAGATGACATTTTCAAAGTGCTCAAAGAAAAAAAAACTGCCATCTAAGAATTCTGTACTGAGCAAAGCTATCCTTCAGATAGGTGGAATAAGTTTTTCCCAGACAAGCAAAAGCTGAGAATTCACTGTCACCCCAGACCTATCTTACAAGATGGGAATTCTTTAATCTGAGGGGGGGAGGGGTGGATCCAGTAAAGTACAAAAAGAAAACATCTTCAGATATCATATCATCCTGGTTAAAATAGCTTTTTCAAAAAGATGGAAAAATGAATGCTGGTGAGAATGTTGAAAAGGGAACACTGTTGGTAGGAATGTAGTATGGTCGGTATTAAAAACTGAAGATTCCTCAGAACACTAAAAATAGAACTATCAACAATTCAGCAGTTCCACTACTGAGTATATATCCAAAAGAAGTACCTGCATTCCCGTGTTTATTGCAGCACTATTCACGATAGCCACAGTAGGGAACCACCTTAGCTAATAAGTGCCCATCAGTGGATGAACAGATAAAGATGCTGTGGTGTATATAAGTATACGGAATGGAATATTATTTAGCCATAAAAAGAATAATGTCCTGTGATTTGCAAAGAATAAATAAGACCCATTGTTCAATAGATTAGTAGAGTGGTTATAGTTAATGATAACCTATTATACATTTCAAAATAGCCGAGAATAATTCAAATGTTCTTAACATTAAGATCAGATAAATAACTGATTCCAGTGACCCTGATTTGATCTTTATACACTACATGAATGTATCAAACTATCATATACACCCTGGAAATAATGACATCTACTGTGTACTAATAAAAATTTTTAAAGATACGTTGAATTAAAAATTAGATTTATTATATATTAATGTTTTACATTATTAGTATTATTTTATGCTTGTGAAAATTGAGACCGTGAAATATATAAAAGTACTTAGCTATTTAGTGGAAAGTTCTTCAATTAGGGCAGTAGTCCCCAAACTTTTTGGCACCAAGAAGACAGTTTTTCCATGGACTGTAGGGTCAGGGGACAGTGTTAATACGAATCTGGTTTCACAGTTGGTTTATTATGGCCTCTGTGCAGTCCGACCTTTCTGCTAATCTGTATTTGCAGCTGCTCCCCAGCACTAGCATCATGGCTTCAGCTCAACTTTAGATCATCAGGCATTAAGATTCTCATAAGGAGAACCTAGGTCCCTCGTATGTGTAGTTTACAGTAGGGTTTGTGCTCTGTGAGAATCTAGTGCTGCTGCTGATCTGATGAGGCAGAGCTCAGGAGTGATGTGAGTGATAGGAGCGGCTGTAACTATGGATGAAGCTTCGCTTACTCACCTGCTGCTCACCTGCTATTTGCCTGGTTCCTAACAGGCTATAGACCAGTACTGGTCTACAGCCCATGTGTTGGGGACTGTAGCATTAACACACATTCCTTTTGCATTTTCTTATTCCTCTCTTACAAAAATGAATTAAGTCTTTATGATCTTTGTACACTTATTTGAGAGCACAATATGTAAATACAGTAAACACTTTGAATTCTCTTTCTTAGAAACTTATTACTGATTTTTGTCAAACTTGAATCATTTAACTAGTTATTTGTGGTTCAGTATTGCTCTAGAAGAGTTTACAGAATTTGACAGCTATAAAAACAACTTGGAGATTTTTTTTTTCCATAGAGAACTCAAAATGGGAACAGTTCCTAACGTATGTTAAATTTAAGGGAATGACTATATACCTTTGAGAGTGATAATTCTATGTTATCAACAAGTGCAGATGGCAGAATTGTAGCTGAATAGTAGACTGATGCCTAGATTTTTGTGAAGCTGAAAACTTCTCTTGGATCGGTGAATGCTCTGATTTATACCGAGTATGTAAATAAGACACTACAGCCAAATTGACCTATTGTGTTACAGTTATATATTTATCAGCACAGTTCTGCATAATAGATGAAGTTTGAGAATTAGTAGACCAGAAGAAATAGTTCTTATAGTAGTCTTCATTGGCAGCATTCAGTTCATTCTTTTCATAACCAACAAAAAAAAGTTTCCTTTTCTATAATTAAGTTCATATTAACAAAAAAAGATAAGAAATTATTTGCATTTAGCTTATTTGATTCAAGTGCTGAAGAATTTTCACTTGATGTATATAAAATTTCCCATATATTTTACATGCCCAAGAGTAACATTGTCCTAGTAATACTAGATAATGTTATTCATATATTTAAATATTTTTTAATATACTTATCGATATTTTAAATTTATATTATCTTGGTAACTTTAAGTTGCTTTTTCTATTGTAAGAGCCCTGAAATAGAATTGTGTTCTGATTTTTAAGTAATTTAAAGCTGAGAGTATTGTTGTAAGCTAATAGAAATTGTCTGAAGGTATTTCATCAATATTAATTTGCTCTTTTTTTATATGTTCCAGAAACTGGGAGTGATTTTTCTATGTTTGAAGCTTTGCGGGATACTATTTATTCAGAAGTAGCCACATTAATTTCTCAGAATGAATCTCGTCCACATTTTCTTATTGAGCTGTTCCATGAGCTTCAGCTACTTAACACAGACTACTTGAGACAGAGGGCTTTATATGCATTGCAGGTATTTGGTACCTAACATTCTTTTTTCTTATTTGTTATTTGTTATTGCCTTGTTTGTGATTATACCTAGTTACTTTCTTAAACTGAAGCATATTCTTGTTTCAGACCTGTTTTCTTTGTGCTTTCTTGACATTTTATTTAAAACTTCATGTATGGTTTAAGAAAGTTTAGATAAAGTTTCCTTTTGAACAGTTTTCAGTGTTTTATATTTAATGTTATTTCTTCCTCACACCTAGCCTGTGAGTCAGTAAGAAGTACTGCATTTGTTCTCCTTTCTGCTTCTGTTTTTAAATTTGTGATTTAACTTACATCTTTTGCATAAATATCTTACTTATTTCCTTACTTAGGACATAGTATCCAGACATATTTCTGAGAGCCATGACAAAGAAGGAGAAAATGTAAAGTCAGTGAACTCTGGTACTTGGATAGCATCAAACTCGGAACTTACTCCCAGTGAGAGCCTTGCTACTACTGATGATGTAAGCTGATAATTAGTGAAATGTAGGCATAATTTCAGTATGCAGTAAACCAAAGTTAAGTAGGTTATTGTCAAATTGTGAGTATACCCAACATATTTGATTTTTAGCTTTTTTTAAAAAGCTGGGTATAACGTATTACTTTATTTCAATCAAATAAGGCACTAGACACTAAAAATAATGTGAAAATGATGGATTATGAGGTCTAAAATAGTCATATTTATATTGTCATTGCACAACATAGGGACTAATTCTTAACATAACTTTTAATAAACGTGTGTTTATCCAAGATATTTAATAAACCACTTAACAGGGTGGTGCCTGTGGCTCAGTGGGTAGGGTGCCGGCCCCATATACTGAGGGTGGCGGGTTGGAACCCTGTCCTGGCCAAAGTGCAACAATAACAAAAAATAGCTGGGCATTGTGGTGGGTGCCTGTAGTCTGAGCTACTTGGGAGGCTGAGGTCAGAGAATCGCCTAAGCCCTGGAGTTGGCGGTTGCTGTGAGGTGTGTGACGCCACGGTACCCTACCGAGGGCAATAATATGAGACTTCGTCTCTACAAAAAAATATAAATAATAAATAAATAAGTAAACCACTTAAGTATTATATTATAGTAAGAATCCTTGAATAAATAAATACAAGATAAATCAGGCCTTTTGGTAAAACCTAGACCAAAGAAAGTCACTTGGGGAAAAAATGTAATTTAACATATTCTAATTGATGGGGAAAAAATCGAGTGGGAGTATAAAGGACCTGGAAATGGAGAAGAGTGGCGAGGAGAATGGCAAATTCAGTGAACTTTGTCCTCCAGATAATACCCAGTACATCGCTGATTGAATGGCTGACAAAACTGCTCATGTATTGAGGCGATTATGTGCTAAGGATTTGGGAATTTCTTTTTAGAGGTGAAGATCTTGATTTTCTTGTGAAATACTATATACGGTCCTGGGATAGCAAATACATTCTTTTTGTTATGACCACTCTTGTACCTGGAGACTGATGGGTTAGAGTATGTTGATTAGTAAATATCTGCTATCGGTAGAGTTGGAGTCATAATACTGTGTTTCTGCCCATTCTTGAAATTCTAACACAGGAAGTTTTTCCTGAAACTGTAGTGTTTTTTCAAAAGATCATCATATCTCTATTTCAGATACAGCAATTTTCTTATTAACTGTTGAGACTGTTTCTGAATTTCTGCTTTTTAGTTTGTACTTATTTTTTTTTTGGTAGAGACAGAGTCTCACTTTATCACCCTCGGTAGAGTACTGTGGCGTTATAGCTCACAGCAACCTCCAGCTCTTGGGCTTAGGTGATTCTCTTATCTCAGCCTCCTGAGTAGCTGGGACTACAGGTATCTGTCACGACACCTGTTGTTGTTGTTGTTGTTGCAGTTTGGCTGGGGCTGGGTTTGAACCAGCCACCCTTGGTATATGGGGCCGGCACCCTACTCACTGAGCCATAGGCACCGCCCTATACTTACTTTCAAAATAGAACTTCCCCATGTTGTCTTTTCTGCTTACAATGTTTTTCTATTGGGCTCTGACTTCTGCACTATTCTGATCCTCAACCTAATGTCTAAAAACTACATGATTTTAATTGACTTTACAATGGCAAATATAAATTAGTATAAGTAATTGGTCCTTTGGATTGTTACTATAACTAATTAAAAATTGTGTAACAATTTTTGTGGGAAATGAAATGTGCTCCCACTGACTACCTGAAGTAGATGTTGGGTTTTATGAAGGTTTTTTTGGACAGTGAAATAACTAGGAAGACAAGGAATAGTCTCCATTCTGAGACATATTTTTCAGTTATTTTATATTCATAACTCCATTGCTTCTCCTTTATCCAAGTTTTATACAGGCAGCATTGCTTCTATTTATTTTAAAAGATCTGAGCACATTGGTCTATACTGTCATTAGCGCATTTTGAAAATTTAGGATAAAGTTAACCTGAGAAGGTTTTAAAGTAAAATGAAATTTAAAGATGATGTGTAATCCTTGATAAATAAGGACTTCGGGTAAATAATTGTACTTTGTATTGCTTTTAAATAACTAAACCAGTTCTTTAATTTTTCTTATAAAACTTAAATTGAATGTCATCATCTTCACCTTACTAAATGCCATTTAATCAGCAGCAGCACAACATCTGGTGTTTGTACCCATAGATCCAGAAAGCAGCACTGTCCAGTAGAACTTCCTATCGTGATAGAAGTGTTTTGTGTCTACACTGCCTAATTGAGTAGCCATTACTAGCAAACACATGAAATGTAGCTGTTGTGACTAAGGAACTAAATTGTAAATTATTTAATTTAAATCGCCACATGGTTAGTAGTTACCAAATGTAGAATCTTAATTTTCATGCTTCTAGCGCAAGGTCCTTTGAGCTCGTTTGTAGAGCTTTTACATTGAATTGAAGATGCCGAAGGAAGAGAGAAATGAAAGTGAGAACGCGCCCCTGGGAGTTCTAAGTTAAGGAGGATATAGTGGAGGAACTAAGGTTTAGGAAAAAGAAAAAACAATTTGTATTGTACCTGTAATAAAATGGTAAAAGCTTATCTACTTTCAAGTCGTCCTTGAAGTAGCAATAAAATGGTTTACCTATTTCTTGAAATATGTTCCTTGTATTCTTGAATTTCCTTTAATTAGGGAAAAATCTTTTAGTTCATAGTTGAAGATAGAAAAAACAATCAATAGCTAGGAAAAACAACATAATTGTGAAATGTTTCAGTCAAAATATAAGTGAACACTCCTATTCACACTGTGTACAAAATTACTTTGAAATGAGTTAAAGTTCTGTAAAAGCTAAAACAGGAACATTTCGAAAAGAGAATGGGAGGAAATGTTCATTACTTTGTCATAGGCAAAAGTTTTCTAGGATATAGAAGGCACTAACTGTAGAAGAAAATAATTGATAAATTGATTTCACAAAAATAGCTTTCTGCTTTTCAAAAGATATTGTCAGGAGAACATAATCCTAGTACATATATCTGACATATGTCTTACATCTGGACTACATAAAGAAGTCTTAAAAATATAAGTGTAAGACAAGCAGCTCACTAAAGAATGGGCAAGAGATTTGAACAGGCACTTCATGAAAGAAGATGTGTAATAGGAATGACTAGTATGCAATTACAGCCACATAAAATACCACTTCTCACCCATAAGAATGGCTGAACTGGTTTAGAAAGATTGACAATAAGAAGTGTTGGTGAGAAAGTGGAACAGTTGGAACTCTCACACGACTTGTGGGAGTGTAACACTGCACAACCACTTGGGAAAACAGTTGGCAGTTTCTTATAAAATTAAACCTAAACTTTGCGTGTGACCCAGCAATTTCTCTTCTAGGTATTCATCCAAGAGAAATGAAAACATATGTGCACAAAAATACTTGTACACTAATGTCCATAGCATCTTTAGTCATGATAGCCTCAAGTTGGAGCATCAACAGATAAATGGATAAGCTGTATCCATACAATGGAATACTATTCAGCCATTAAAAATGGCGAATTTCCGAAGCGCACAAGAGCATGGATTAATTTCAGGAATATACTAAGCAAAAGAAGCCAGACACTGTATGGTTCCATCTCTATGAAGTTCTAGAACCAGCAAAACTGATAACAGTGACAGAAAGCATGAGTGGAGTGTGGTAGAAATTGACTCTAGAGGGGTGTGAAAAACTTCCTGGGTTAATAGAAGTGGTCTTTAGGGAATTGGTTACATAAGTGTGCACATTTGTCAAAGTTCATCAAACTGTACATTTAAATGGGTGCATTGTACATAAATTATATTTCAATAAAGTTAATTTTTTAAAAGAATTTGAATGATGTCATGTTTTTGTTCTGATTTCAGACAACTGTGATACAGTAAGGTAATAGACATTATTAGGGTTGGAGATAAGAAAGAGAATGTCCCTGAGGGCATAGAAATTATTTAAAATTTTAACTTTATCAATTTAGAATTGTGTATTTTAATCTGTACAATGAAAAATGTTCTGTAAAGTCTGCTTAATATTTTTGTGTTTCCTGTGACTCTACATTCAACTTTTAATAACTGGTTATATCATAATCTTGTTTGGGTGGAATATACATGTAACTTACGAATATCTCTTTTAAGCGTATAGTCTTATGCAAAGACTTAGTTTCCCTGTTAGATCCTTAATATTCATTATACAATTTGCAAAAGAAATAATAGTGATTTTTGTTTGTTTGTTTATTTTACTATAATTTAGGAAACTTTTGAGAAGAACTTTGAAAGAGAAACAAATAAAATAAATGAACAAAATGATGCTGATAATACTAGTGTCATGTCTGTATCTTCAAATTTTGAGCCCTTTGCAACAGATGATCTAGGTAAGCAGAATGTTTTATAATCTTAGAACATGACTTTAAGTTCATCAGATACAGTCTTTGAATTACATTGATAAGGAAACAAAAGTCTAAAAAGTTCAGATGTTGTTGGAAGAATGTAGACTTAAGTACATAAATTCTGTTAACTTCTGTTAACTCTTTTCCTGTGGCCAAATTGTCAACCTTTCTGATTCTGCATGTACTACAGAAATGGAGATCTTATCTACCTTGCTTTGTTCTTGTGAAAAATACATGCATATGGTAATGAACATGAAGTGCCTAACTAGTATAGTATCTGGAACTTGTTAAAGCAAATTTTCCTTCCTTACGTTCTGACATTTTTGACATTTTTATTAGATTTTTTGAAATTAATACATTTTGAGGAATATATGAAAAAGTTTACTTTTACCTATTCTAAAATATTTTTGTTTTAAATGCAGGTAATACTGTAATTCACTTAGATCAAGCGTTAGCCAGAATGAGAGAATATGAACGTATGAAGACTGAGTCTGAAAGTAACTCAAATATGAGGTGTACCTGCAGGATCATTGAGGATGAAAATGGTGCTGCTGCCACTACTACAGTTAATAGTTTAGAAGGTGTGTGTTTTATGGAGTCGAAGTAGTATCATAATTACATATAAAAAAGTTAAAGACCCTACCTGATAGGTAGGGCAGTTTTACTACTGCTTTCTTAATTAGTAGGGGGTACCAAAATTACATAGATGATTCTTGGTATTATTTTAGCATAAAATCACCAGAATTTAGTAGTTAAAACTTTACATAAGGGCATATGTAAATCGTGGGCTTTATTTTGCTAATATGCCATTTTCTTTTTAAAAATAGAAACTCCTGTTACTGAAAATCATAGTTCACAACAACCTGTCAATGAAGTTTCTACTGTCCCATGTCCTCGAATTGATACTCAACAGCTGGACCGGCAAATTAAAGCATTTATGAAAGAAGTAATTCCTTTTTTGAAGGTAAGCATTAATTTTTTTTAAATAAACTTGCTGTGTTTTGTTTTTTGATTGATACAAAAGAATGCATTATAATAAATTCTGACAATAAAAGTAAACAAAAGGAAAAGACCTAAAAATTAGTCATAATTTTGTCTCCCGGAAATAGACCTACCAACATTTTATGAGCTTTTCTGTACTGTATACTAGAAACTTCTTTCTAACTTATTATTTTTCTATTGCATATTTTTTAATGATTATGAAATATTCATACATTATTCCTTCAAAAATATTTATAGACGGCCTACTTTATGGCAGGTTTTATGGACATAGCAGTGAACAAGTCAAGGCCTTTGTGCTAAAGGAGCTTACATACTAGGATAGGAATAACACAAGTAAATGTAAAACATACAAGTAAAAGTATATCAGATAATGATGCATGCCATGAAGAAAATTAAAATTTGGTGATATAGCCAGGGACAGTGGTCCATGTAATCAATCTTAGCATTCTGGGAGGCTGAGGTGGGAGGATTGCTTGAGTTCAGGAGTTCAAGATGAGCAAGAGCAAAGCCCTGTCTGTACTAAAATGAGCTGAGTGTCATGGAGTGCACCTGTAGTCCAGCTACTTGGGAGGTTGAGTCAGGAGGGTCACTTGAGCCCAGCAGTCTGAGGTTGCACTGAGCTCTGGTGATGCCACTGCACTCTATCCAGGGTGACAAGAGTGAGACTCTGTCTCAAAAATAAAATAAAATAACATACATAAATAAATAAATACCACATCTTTGGTGATATGATGGTGTCTGTTTTGGATTGCATAATCAGGGAAAGCTGCAGAGGGAACTTATAAGCAGAGGAGTCAGCTTAAATCAAGATCATTCTAGACAGAAAAAGACTAAAGGTAGGAATTAGCTCAGTATGTTGAAATAACCGCAGGAAGGCCTTTGTGGTTGGAGGAAATTTGTGAGATTAAGAGATTAAGTTGAAGAGAGAGGAAGGGCCAGGTTCGTAGAACGTTTTAGGCCACGATTAGAAGTTTGGACTTTGACCTACACAGCCCCCTCCCCCTGTTTTGGACTTTGACCTACACAGCCCCATCCCCCTGCAAGAAGTCAGCGATATCATGCCGCCTCCTTATAATAGACAAAAAAGACTGGGGGGTGCCCATAGTTCAGTAGTTAGGGCACTGGCCACATGTACCTGGACTGGTGGGTTGGAACCCAGCCCGGGCCTGCTAAACGAACAATAACAACAACAAAAATAGCCAGGCGTTATGGTGGGCGCCTGTAGTCCCAGCTATTTGGGAGGCAGAGACAAGAGAATTGCTTGAGCCCAAGAGTTTGAGGTTGTTGTGAGCTAGGACTCTTAAGCACTCTATAGAGGTGACAAAGTGAGACTGTGTCTCAATTAAAAAAAAAAAAAGACTGGGATGTTAGAGTCAAACCCCGCTCCAAAAGGGTGAACCTGCCTAAAAGAATTAACCCCCTACCTTACCCCACCATATGTCCCACCTGGGAAAGGTAAATGGGCCAACCCCCACCCTTACAACAGATGTCCAACCCAAGAAAGGGATTATCCAGACCCCCACCTTCCTGACCTTTAAATCCTCCTCCCCTTTGCCATTACTCATGTGCGGATTTCTTCTCAAGCCAGTTGGAAATCTTACCCCTCACCTGCATCCAGGTGGAATAAAGCCATTTTAATTGCAAAAAAAAGAAAAAAGTTTAGACTTTGAACAACTCTTAGAAGGTTTTAAGTAAGAAAGAAACGAAGTCTGGTTTGCTTCGGGTGAATTGATTATAGGAGGTCAGGAGTGCAGTGAGATTAGATGGGAAATGACAGTAGCTTAGCCGAGGCCAGTGGCAAAGAAATAGATGATTGGGATATACCATATATACTCGAGTATAGGCCGAGTTTTTCCCGGCACAAAACTGCACAAATTTTGTGCCGGAAAAAACTCGGCCTATACTCGAGTGTATACGGTATTTTGGAAATGAATAGGTTCTCCTAATGGTTGGAGTGTTGTGAGATAAATGAAGAAGACTGGCTGAAAGGAAATAGGATTTACTGAAACAAATAATGCTTGGGAGAAGGGAGAGATCAAGAGTTGTATTTTGAAAAGAAAAAAAAAGTTCTATTTTGGGTTTTAAATTTGAGCCATCTGTTAGTGAACCACGTAGAGCGGTCAGGTAGTCATTTGGTTTCTCAGCTGATTCCTGGCACAGTTGGAGATAAACATAGGGTAAGATGCAACGTATAGCCATGGAATTAGGAGAAAAAGAGAAAGGGGCCTAGAACTGGGACATAGCGCCAGATGATCCAACATTTAGAAGTTAGGCAAAGGAGAAGGAGCCACACTTGACCAAGAAGAAATGCCAGCCAGTAGTTATGCTGATCATATTGCTGTGAATATTGAGTAGAATAGAATTTTCTGTTAATTATTTTACCAATCCCTATTGTTAAGCATACATGTTTGTTGTGGTTCCTTTTTCACTATTTTAAACACTTCTTCAATGATTTAACTAAATTTAAAAATATAATCACTTTTTAAAAATCCTCATGGTCCATAGCAATGACTTTGATTTCCTTAGAAACAATTCTTAGATATAGAATTTCTAGCTTAAAGGGCATGGAGATTTTTAAAGCTTTTGAGACATCCTAAATTGTTGTTTAGAAAAATTGAACAGTTTACATTTTTACCAGCAGTGAGAGTATCAGACTGGTAAGCAGTACTATGACTTTTATTTAATAACACTGATGAGAGCAGAGAAAGAAGTGTACGAGAAATGGAATAAAAAGACAACTTTTTGAGATAGTACTCTTTCATTCTGATTTAAAATGGAAATTTAAAAAGTTAGAAATGAATAGACTGTTTTCTTTTCATCCTAATAAGGGAAACTACAATATACATTGTCATTGGTCTCATTTTGCGCAACCTACTTGTATTTTGACAACAAAGAGTTGCTTCTTTGCACTTGTTTGTTTTTCCTCCTCCTGTGGAAGTAATTGCTTTCTTTGGACTGTTTTAATAGAAGAGCAATCTTGGATAAAGCATTTGTAGAAACTGCTTTTTCTGAAGATGGAACAGAGTATCTTAACTTTATAGATGATCTTACTGTGCCTAAATTATTCCATGCAAAAACAGAAACATTTTTCCTTTTTCAGAGCAATTGCAACAATTCCTAAATGATCTTAACTGTCCCTGTTGGCTGCATCTTCTAACTTGCAGGTCTCTGCTAGTCTTGTTAATACTTTTAATGCCATAGGAACTTGCTTTTACGTGTACATACCTCTGCTTGGAATGCTCTTCCCTGTAATACTTGGATGGTTTTTTCACTTGAACCCCTCAACTCTCAATTCTTTGGTCAAATATTAGCTTTTTGGAGAATAAACCTCCCCTTTACCTGCTTTTTATTCATCTCCACAGTACTTCACCTTGTATTTAATACTGGCTCATTTATTTCATGTGTTTCCTCCAGTTAAAATGTAAGCTCTATGGGCTGGATGCAGTGGCTCATACCTATGATCCTAGCACTGTGGGAGGAGGTGGAGGTGGGAGATACCTGCATATAGTAGGCACTAAATACTTACTGTATTGGACCTTTCAGACCTCAGTTGTGTTTGTCAGACTAATCAGGCTGTTTAGACTCTACAAGGTACAGTGTGAAAACAACTAGCTCAGAGGATAAAGATCAGGGTTGGGTTAGTCACAAACCCTTTCACCTGTGTCCAGCCTCTTGCTGTCCCTTCCTACATACCTTGTGTCCTGCTTGACATTTTGAGCATGTGACCTCTTCTGTCTAGAATCTCCCTTTCCCATTTCTCTGACAGTTAATCTTGTCCCTTAGACAAGAAGCCAGTGTAAATGTCATTGCATGTCTTTACAGGCATAATTTCTTCTTCTCTTGACTTCCTGGGATAATTTGTCTATACCCTATGATACTTATGACAAAGAATCATAATTATTTGCATGTATTGTCTCACTAGAATAGTATCTCATACCCAAGAAGGACTTGAGATTGAGTAAAGAGAATTTGGAGAGATAAGGCATAAATACATCAGTTTTACTAGATCTGTGAATTTCTCTCCTGTTATTTATAAATATACATATTTATAAAAAAGAATATATACTCTTATGAATTGTAAAAATAAAAGTGTAGTAGAACCTCTGTAAGTTGACCACTTAAGGGACTGTGACAATTGGTCAACATATGGAGGTGGTCAGCATGAGGAACTAGGCCTAGTGTACTGATAGATACATGTGGTGCCTGTCTGGTGTCTGGAAATTAGATCAAGTTATGATGGTCAGTGTAGGGAAATGGTCAGTTATGTCAATTTACTGTATTTTTATAGGTAGATATTTATTTAAGAGTTTGAAACCATTGCTTCAAGTGAATTGACATAAATTATCTGAATCATGGCTTGCTTTCGTCCTGGATTGTAAAAGTATTGCCTCTTTTACATTTTTATTCTCTCATGAATAATACAAACAATACTTGTAAACAATGCCTTTTAAAAATTAAATTAGGTCTATTTGTAGTAATATTTATTTGATTGGTACAATCATTTATAAGAGTTAAAGAATCTAAATGATAGATTTGGCCTTATGCTTAAAGAGCACAGCCTTCAGTTAGGAAGTTTATTGCATCTACTATTTTGTGTCTTATTTGTGGTAAAGTTACGTAAGACACATATTCTACTCAGAATCTATTAGATGATAAAACATTGAATACTTGAGCAAAATAGAAATCATCTAAAGAGTTATGAAATATTCAAAAAGTCATGAGTTTAAAAGAATTGCAATAATTTAAAAAAATGTAACATTTCTTAAATGTCTGAGATATTAGGAACTATTAATAATATTTTAGCTGGCTCAGCGCCTGTGGCTAAAGCGGCTGAGGCACCAGCCACATACACCTGAGCTGGTGGGTTCAACTCCAGCCCAGGCCGCCAAACAATGACTGCTGCAACCAAAAAATAGCTGGAAGTTGGGGCAGGCACCTGTAGTCCCAGCTACTTGGGAGGCTGAAGCAGGAGAATCACTTGAGCCCAAGAGTTGGAGGTTGCTGTGAGCTGTGATGTCATGGCACTGTACCCAGGCGGACAGTTTGAGGCTCTGTCTCAAAAAAGAAAAAAAAAAAATAATAATATTTTAGCTGGCTAGAGTCCGATGACACTACTAGAATTGCTAGTTATGCAGAACGAAAGACTTGTCATCTTCCTTAATTTATTCCTTTTCACTTTACCTATGTGTCCCCGATTTAAGTGATACCATTTAATGAAGGTATTTTTTATTAAATTTAGCATTTCTAAAGTTTCTGAAACCAACAAAAGTGAATTAGTTATCTGGTTTTAACTATTTCATTTCTTTCTTTTTTTTTTTTCTTCAGTTTTTGGCCGGGGCTGGGTTTGAACCCGCCACCTCTGGCATATGGGGCCAGCGCCCTACTACTTTGAGCCACAGGCGCTGCCCACTATTTCATTCCTTATATCTCATTTCACATCAGCTCTTGACTTTTTTGTTGGATTATAAAAATTCAGCATTAGACACAGTTACTTAAACTAGACTTGTCCTGCTACCACTCACTAGTGAGTAATAAATGGACTCTTTTCCCTAAGAGTAATTAATTTTATTTTCTTCTCCAAAGCATAACCTTAATTTGTGTCCTTATCTTTTACCTGGACTAACTGCCATAATAGGCACAAAGCAGGTGTTTACTAAGCAGGATCATAACACAGACTCCTCAGCCTTCAAAAGGCTTCACTGCTGGATCTGGTATATTTGCTTCTATCTCCAAGTGCACACACTTCCAATTACTCAGTGGTTCCTGTATCTGTAGTTGCTGTTTCACACATCAGGTTTTTGTGTAAGTTGCCTCCAGTATGCTCCCTTGATTCTTTATAGTATCGCATGTGCACTTCTTTAAATATGTATTTGTTCAACAAGCAGTGTCTTCTGTGAGCAAGGTACTATATTAGTTCATAAATAAGAAACAGTTCTTGTGAAAACAGTTCTTATTAAACAGTTCTCTAGTTAAAGTATTATGATCTAGTAGATAGCACAAAGCTTGTAGTGACTAATATATATATATATATATATCTGACTTCACTAGTTTTATCACCTCATTTTATAGATTTGTGTAACGGGGGAAAAAGAACTGAGACGATGTTTTGGGTTTTTTTTTTTTTTTTTTATTGTTTGGAATTCACTGAGGATACAAAGCATTAGGTCACACTGATTGCATTTGTTAGGTAAAGTCCCTCTTATAATTGTATCCCGCCCCCAAGAGGTGTGCCCTACACTGTGACCCCCTGACCCTCATCCCCCTCCCTCCCCTTGCCCTGCTTCCTCATCCCCCTAACCCCCACTTTGTATTAGCTCATCTACTGCCTTCATATTAGAATTGAGTACGTTGAATTCTTGCTTCTCCATTCTAATGATGCCTTTACTAAGAAAAATGTGTCCCAACTAATTATATGTTAATAAAAAAGATATATTATTTTGTGTTAACAAAAAACTTTGTTAATACAAACTTTTTTAATACTAGGAATAGCCTTCTTTTTAATGGATGAATAATATTCCATGGTATACGTATACCACAGCTTGTTAATCTGTTCTTGGGTTGGCGGGCATTTAGGTTGTTTCCACATTTTGGCAGTTGTAAATTGAGCTGCTATCAGCAGTCTAGCACAAATGTCCTTGTGATAAAATGATTTTTATTGTTCTGGGTAGATGCCTTATAATCGGATTGCAGGATCAAATGGGAGGTCTAATTTGAGTTCTTTGAGGATTCTTCATACTTCCTTCCAAAAAGGCTGTACTAGTTTGCAGTTCCACCAGCAGTGTGAAAGTGTTTCCTCCTCTCCACATCCACACCAGCCGTCTGCTGCTGTGAGCCTTCGTGATGTGGGGTATTCTCACTGGGTATGCGTAATGTCTCAGGGTGGTTTTGATTTTCATTTCTCTGATGATAAGGGACAATGAGCATTTTTTATATGTTTGTTAGCCATTCATCTGTCTTCTTCAGAGAAGGTTCTCTTCATATCTCTTGCCCAGTGGTAAATGGGATTGTTTATTCTTTTTTTGTTGATTTGAGTTCTGTGTACGTTCTAGTTATCAACCCTTTGTCAGATTCATACCCTGCAATTATCTTTCCTCAGTCTGAAGGTTGTCTTTTTGCTTTGTTTGTTGTGTCCTTAGCTTGTGCAGAAGCTTTTCAGCTTATTTAAGTCCTATCTGTTAATGTTTGTCATCATCGTGATGGCTGCTGAGGTCTTTGTTATAAAATCTTCCCCCAGTCCAATATCATGAAGAGTTTTTTCCCTGCACTTACTTATAAGATTTTTTATCATTTCATGTCTTAGATTTAAGTCTTCTATCTTGAGCCCATTTTAGTAAGTGGGTCGAGTTTCACCTTTTTACATGTAGTTATTCACTTCTCCCAGCACCATTTGTTGAAACAGTGGGATTCTTTTCTCCACTGTACACTTTTGGTTTGTTTTATCAAAGATCAGATGGCAAGTAGAGACTGGTTTCATCTCTTGGGTTTGTATTCTGTTCCATATGTCTGTGTCTATTTTTGTGCTAATACTATGCTGTTTTGATTACTGTGGACTTGTATTATATCCTGAAGTCTGGTAGGATGATGCCTCTGACTTTGTTTTTATTACTAAGAATAGCCTTAGCTATACAGGGTTTTTTCTGATTCCACATAAAACAAAGTACTATTTTTTTCCAGTTCTTCAGAATACAATGTTGGTATTTTAATGGGAGTTGCATTGAATTTGTAGATTGCTTTGGGTAGAAAAGACATTTTGACAATTCTTTCCAGCCCAGAGCATGGTATGTTCTTTCATTTGTGAACTGAGAAAAGGTTATGTAATTTGCTTAAATAAATTTAGATGGAGAAGAGGAATTAGAACCTTGAGATAGATTAATATAGATGATTTATAGACTCAACTCAGAAAGTTACCCATGATTTGGATTATTTTATAGTTAACCCATGCTTCTAAAGGAAGATTAAGAAGAGGTTTACCTCAAGTGGCTTGTTAAGAAAGTTAGGGAGTGATGTTGACCCTCAAGATATTTCACAGGGTATGGAGACATGTGTAGTTGTCAAGATGAAGTGGATGGGGTGGTGCTGTGAAACATTTTACAATGCACAGGATGTCAGTGGTACAGAGGTTGAGAAACCCTAAGTTAGAAGGTAATAGGGAATTTGCTGGACAGTGTATTAGAGAAATTGAAATTAACTGAACCACAAACAGGAAAATAGGCAAAATGAAAAATCTGGTATGGGCAGTTCTCCTTAAGGTATAAAAAGGAAGTGATGAAGTATTGGATTAACCAGTTCTTTTACTGGCTATTATCTGCGATGGTGGGTCAAAATTGCCAAACTTCTCTCAATGTGTGTAGGGTGGGAGTTTGGCTTTTCTTATAAACAAGTGTTTCTAAATATATATCTGAAAATAGAGAAGCATGTATGCAAGAAAAATAAAATTTTATATTATGTGGATTAATATGTGTTTAAATAATAGGTAAGTAAGTTTATATCCTAATCGACTAGGATTTTTCTTAGGAGCACATGGATGAAGTATGTTCTTCTCAACTTCTAACTTCAGTAAGGCGCATGGTTTTGACGCTTACCCAGCAAAATGATGAGAGCAAAGAGTTTGTAAAATTCTTTCATAAGCAACTTGGAAGTATATTACAGGTAAGAGTTATCTTGTGTACAACTTAACAATATGTGCCATGTGGTTAGGGTTTTTTTGGTGGGGGGCCATTTTCTGACATAACACAGTTTATTCAGGTAAACTTCAGTCTAGCATTCACTTAGGATGACATTTTAATACTTTTCAGGTTAGTCCTTTAATTGGGTTAAAAATTTTTTATTAGAACCTGTCTTAGTCTTCAAAACATGATTATCTCTGTCTCTCGACAATTAAGCATTTTATTGGTTTGGGTTTTCTCCTACTTGAAAACATTTTGAGTTTGAAGGATTTAGAAAGTATTCTCTGACTTCTTCTATAATAATTTTTGACTAGTCTGAGATATTTTAGAAGCCAGAAACTACTGAGTAGAGAGCCTTTTCAGGATGTAACAATAACCTTAAATTATACAGCGTGGCTGTAAAAGAGACACCTATTTTAATTTGCACACGAACTTTGTGGCCACCCTGTGTTAAGCGGTCGTTCTCAACTAGGGGAGATTTTGCCTCATAGGAAGCATTTAGTATTATGTGCAAACATTTTGTTTACCAGAGAAAGCAAGATAGAAGTAAGCAGGGAGGCGAGAGGGAAGGGCAGGTACTGTGATCTAATGGGATGGAGGCCAGGCATCCAGTTAAATGTTTCACAATGCGCAGGAGAGTGCCTCGCAGCTAAGAAATACCTGGCCCTGAATGTCAGTAGTGCAAGGTTGAGAGATCCTATGGTAAGTCAGCTTCCCTTATTTACCCCCTAAAAAAAAGTCTTTACCTTTATATTAAAATATTTACCTGAATATTTTCCCATTGAGATAGTTCAATAATGTGTATTGCTTACTCCAAATTAGATAATACATTTTCATCTATATTACAAAATTTTCTTATGAAATGTTGAATTTTTTTCTGTTTCTGTGTTTAAAATGATTTTAGATACAGTATTATTACTGTTAATCTGTTTTTAAACTCTGGGCTTGATACAAATTTCTGTCAGTATAATTTTTCTTTTTTTTAGTATTAATAAGACTAAAGTGTAAGTTCAGTGTTGCTAAATTGTTCTGGCTTAATTTAATCTGATATTATTAACACGTAAGGAATATAATACATTGGTGGTGTTGTGTAATGTAGGAATCCTGTGAATAGAATTCACTGGCACAGTTTACTGACAGAAAACTGAAAGACTATGGGGAAGATCTTATAGAAATACCTAAAGCATTACAAATGTTTAGGATAATTTTTAAATAAATGTATTTTAAGGCAGTTTTATTGTTTTAGTTTTTGAGACAGAACCTCAAGCTGTCACCCTGGGTAGAGTGCAGTGGCATCACAGCTCATAGCAACCTCAAACTTGGGCTCAAGTGATCCTCTTGCCTCAGTTTTTGTATTTTTAGTAGAGACCGGGTCTTGCTCTTGCTCAGGCTGGTCCTGAACTCGTGAGCTCAAGCAATCCATCTGCCTCAGCCTCCCAGACTGCTAGGATTACAGGTGTGGGCCACCACGCCCATCCTAAATAAATGTATTTTATAAATTTTACTAGCTAGTTTATTCCTATGTAAAGAAATAACTCCATTTTAGAATGAGGAAAAAAGAGAAATTATTGAGAATTTAAATATTTTTTATCAAGATCCAGGAAGCACTTCGTCAGTTTTACCTGCCATTATCATAATTGTGGGCAGATTCCAAATTAGTTAATCTGGAATTTTTTCCCTAATTCTAAGAAAATTTGACTACTTTTTTTTTTTTTTTTTTTTTTACCCCATCCTGATGTTTTCACAAGGGGACATGTTTAAAGAATGAAAGTTAATTTACACCAGAATATTGAAATTTTTTTATGAACTAAAACTTAAATTCACTATTGTTGTCATTTTTCCTTCTGAAACCTGTTCAAGTTTTTTTTTCACCACTCACCCAGCTTTCTATTGTACTTCTTTGTACTTCTCTCTATTGTTGTCCTAGATAAGGTAGTCTTTTGACAGGCCTTGATATTTGCCTGTTTTCTGAATAGCATAAGTTCATATTCTTAAGTAGAAAGAAAATAGAAGTGATTTTATAAAAAATTGGTAGACCATAGCAGACTTGTTTATTTGGTGATTGTCAATCTGAATAATCAAAGGATCAGAACCTAGTTGAAATTGAGTTTATTTCAGCACATAGTTTGAGGAAAGCCTTTGGGAAGCACAGATAACGAACGGAAGTCAGTGTTCTGAGGTGTAGAAGTTGGGAATCATTTATGTCACTGTTTAGCAGAATTTCAGCATCTTTCTGTATAAGGCTTAATACATAGCTACAACAATCTAGTTGAAGTGGTCTTTTGGGAAAGAAGCATTTAATATTCCACATGGAGGATGCAACAGTCATGGAGACTTGTGTGCTATCTTGTCTGATTTAGGTATAGGACAGTAAAGGAGGCAGTTATACCACTGATCGGTGATTAGAATGAGGGGAGGTCTGGTCTCTGGTCTCTCTGAGTCATTTGCAGACAAGAATAATGAGGAAACAGAACTTGCAAACATGCTACTCAGTTGCCAGGACATCACTTCCCCCTGTGCACAATAAATTTAGAGGATATTGAAATTTTATTTTCTTTTACGTGAGTCTTTATTTCAAGTTGAATAGAGCTCAAGTTTACTTTTAAACTGGTTCTGTGGCCATGCACGGGGGCTCATGCCTATAATCCTAGCACTTTGGGAGGCCAAGGCAGGAGGGTTGTTTGAGCTCAAGAGTTCAAGACCAGCCTGAGGAATAGTGAGACCCTGTCTCTACTAAAAATAGAAAAAATAGCTGGGCTTCATGATGCCCGCCTGTAGTCCCCGCTACTCAGGGTGCTGAGGCTTGAGCCTAGGAGTTAGGATTGCAGTGAGCTATGATGATGTCACTGCACTCTACTCAGGTTGACAGAGCAAGACTTTGGAAAAAAAAACAAAACTGACTATGAAGAAAAACTTAAATGAGAATGACTGGTTGTATCTTAAGTGAGAACCTTTAAAAGTACTCTAATGGTATCATTTAGATATGGAAGACTTATTTTCCTCTCATTTACTGTACTGGAAGCTTTCTTGGGATTAGGAATCCCCTGTCTGACTCATTTATTGATGCCCAGCAATTGTATTAAGTAAAGGCTGAACTTACAGATGACCATATATATTCTTTTCCTCCCCTATATATACTCTTTAAGCAGAACTAACAAGATTTCTGCTTAGTAATATATAGTAATATTCTTTAGTAGTATTAATCTATTTTTCCTTAGTAACCTTAGCCATTAATTTTAAAATTTTCAATATTTAAAACTAATGAAATTGTTTTTCTCTAGGTAAGCATTTATAATCATCTCTATTGCTCTACCCATAGCTGAATTTCACTATAATCTTAAACTTCCTTGGTCTTCTTTGAATAGGATTCACTGGCAAAATTTGCTGGCAGAAAACTGAAAGACTGTGGAGAAGATCTTCTTGTAGAGATATCTGAAGTGTTGTTTAATGAATTGGCCTTCTTTAAACTCATGCAAGATTTGGATAATAATAGTTTATCTGTTAAACAGAGATGCAAAAGGAAAATAGAAGCGGCTGGAGTGATACAGTCTTATGCTAAAGAGGTAAATAAATAACATTCATTTTGATTTTAGGATAATTAGTACATACATACAGTTTTTTATCATTCATATCAATATAGTTATTAATAACTATAAACATGTTTTATCTCAGTAAAAGTAGATATGTTTAGAAATCAGATTGTAAATCAGTATCTTTGCTAGCTGCATATCAAATCTCAGGAATAACAGCAGAGGCTAAAGATCAGGAATACAGACTGGAATTCATGCTAAATGTGGGATCAATAGATAGTCAGGTAGCCAGTTTATATCATTGTCCCTTATTCAGGTCCCCAAAGAAGAGAAGAGGACTGAATCCAGTCCTTGGACAGTTCCCTGTCATGAAAATACAGAATATTATTTATCCAGAGGTCATTCCGAGCCAACATGCTTGTTTTTAGTTTAGGGCTTTGGTTTCACATACCTATAGTTCTACCTTGTCAGAGTAATCTTGATCGTATGGGAAATTGGTGAGTTTGTTTCCTCTAAACTTGACATGAACCAAGAGGCCTTTCCTGTAGATTTACACCCTTTTCTTGACCCTCTTTTATGAGAGGGAAAGCAGGCTAGACCCAAACAGAAGAAGGTAGCCCTTCTTCCTTAGAATCTAACGTAGACAAAGTCAAGCTATCTATTAAACACTTACCATGATACTTATATTCTAGGTACAAGTAAATTAATTACAAATAATTTTAGCGTTTGCTAAGAGCTTGAAGAAAAGAAAACATCAAAATACCATAATACATGATTGGAAAATAATACAACATTTCATAATGCTATAATGATCAGAAAGCAGTCTCCTTTCAATCTCGTTGAAATAAACAATCTCATGAGGCTCTTTGAGGCAGTGAAACATGAGCTAACACCTGAAGGATAGGGAGTTCATAATGAAGATAAAAGGGAAGAGTCCTTCCATGCAGAGAAAACTAAGATTCTGAGGTAGGGAGTGGTTGGAGAACAGAGAGAAAGGCAGGGAGGCAAGAACACATTGCAGGCTAAGAGTGCGGAATTAACAGGCAGGTAAAATCCAATTATGGGGCCTCAGACACTATGGATGGAAACCCATGAGAATATTTCAAATAGGAATGACATAATCTCATGTACAGTTCAAAAGATTTGTCTGGATACCCTATTGATCGGAGATTGTGGGTGAGTAGAGATGGCAGCACGGAGACCAGGGAAGAAATGATAATTTAATGTCTTAGATTTGTAGGCAGCACTGACGTAATTAGTGTAATTGAGACTATAGGCATTGTAGTAGTTTTTATGTGGATAATGATAGTAAGCAAAGGCTGGTTCCTAATTTTCTAGCTTATGCACCCTGGGTGAAGTACAATTTGCTGAGATTGGGAAGATGGAGGTAGGATGGGGTTTGTAGAGAAGGGAATGAAGATTTTTGTTTTCAGATGCCTTTTAGATACGCAAGTAGTAGTCAGATCTGCATGTTGTTTTTTGTTTTGTTAATTTGAAATGTTTAAATAAAAGTTGAATTTACATTTTTAAGAAAGCATTTAGCTATTTGGATGATGATAAAATGCATCATTTTTTAAAGTTCACTGAATAATTATATTGCTAAATTCTGTTTAATTGGTTTACTTTATAGGCCAAAAGGATTCTTGAAGATCATAGCTCACCTACTGGAGAGATGGATGATGAAGACAAAGTATGTGCTAATTAATTTTTGCCTTAAAAGTAATATTTATGGGCTTGGCGCCTGTATTTCAGGTGGCTAGAGCGCCAGCTACATACACCGGAACTGGCAGGTTCGAATCCAGCCCAGGACAAAAAAAATAGCTGGGTGTTGTGATGGGCGCCTGTAGTCCCAGTACTTGGGAGGCTGAGGCAAGAGAATCGCTTAAACCCAGGAGTTTGAGGTTTCTGTGCGCTGTAACACCACGGCACTCTACCGAGGGCAACAGCTTAAAACTCTGTCTCAAAAAATAAAAATAATGTTTTTGAAACAGAATATTAAATAATTTTAGTAACTTTAATGTTTGAGAGCAGAGTATATCATCAAATGTTTACTGTCTAAAAAAAAATGTTTACTGTCTGAGAGATCTTTTAAAAACAAAAGTAGATGTCAAAAGTTGATTTTTTTCAAAAATATTTTTTCTTACATAATTATTACCGGTTTTTATGATAGACTTATGATATACCTTTTAAAAATGTACTCTCAGGAATTAATTACTCAAATTTATTTGTGACTAGGACAAGGATGAGACTGAAACAGTTAAGCAGACTCAAACATCTGAGGTGTATGATGGCAAAGGTCCCAAAAATATAAGATCTGATATTTCTGATCAAGAGGAAGATGAGGAAAGTGAAGGATGCCCAGTGTCTATTAGTGAGTAAAAGGCTCTGAACTGTGTTCATATGTTGGTTCTCTGTAGATCACTTATTGAAACAGTTGGTGGAATATAATAAGGATTGAATGAGTCAATGAACTCTGATTTGGGGTTTTACTGTTACATTGACTAAATTATCTGACTTTTCTGGACCATAGCTTTCTTGTACTTAACTGTTTTGAGGATTTCATATCGTATGTAAACATTTGTATTGTGCAAAAATACAACAAATGGTAGCCAGTGTTAACATTAAGTACTGAAATTTACTACAACTTGTGTGTTAATCAACTTAGATTTGTCTAAAGCTGAAACTCAGGCTTTAACTAACTATGGAAGTGGAGAAGATGAGAATGAGGATGAAGAAATGGAAGAATTTGAAGAGGGACCTGTCGATGTCCAGACTTCACTTCAGGCTAACACTGAAACTACAGAAGAAAACGAACATGACAATCAGGTATTCCATTGTAGACCAACATATCTACCACCAATTTTTATTTTAACTACTGAAAGCAGATCCTCTGAGAAATGCTAAAATTTACATCTTCCTCATTTCGTTTTCATGAGTACAAACCTCATCCATATACTTATTAAAATCTGAAACACAAGTTCATTTTTATGTTCATTAATGTTTAACTTTAAAAGGATTTTAATCTTTTATATTTTTTCCCTACTCATACATGGAAATGGTATGTAACAAAAATAAAATTATTCCATTTCTTACCTCCACCGTACCCTGTCTGCTTCACAGGCAACCCTTTATACAATTTTTTCTGTTTACTTTGTTTCTGAATAAAATGTGCACACATGTGTATGTGTCTTTGGATTAAATCTCTGTTTAGCCAAATATTTAGATTTTAGCCAAACTGTAAATATTACTGGCTTCTCAACCAAGTAAATATTGTTTATTACCTAGTCTTACTTTTCTCTTGAATTTAATCATTGTCTCCATTTTTATCTACTTAATTGCCCTTGAACATATACCCAGGTCTTTGCTGTATCTCTAAAAGCTGACTGTTCTTTAGACTTGCTGATGAACAGTTGTTAGCCTGGGAATCCCCTTGTCATTTTTTTTGTGTTCCTGGAATCTCCTTTGTGCGTTTGTCTTTCTTGGTTTCTTGCCTTAACTTTAGTGGAGCACATCTTCACTGAGAAAGAGTGCAAAATAGATTATGAGACTCTGTGAAAATATTTTCCTTAAATCTTTGAATTCACTGTATCTTTATCTAGCTCCTGGTGATGCTGTGAGGAGTCAGATGCCCTTCTTAGTTCCCATCCTCTGTTACTCACAGTTGTGCTTTCTAGTTTCATTTTCTTGAAGGCAATTGCAGTCTGAAAATGTTAAATGGAAAATTCCAAAAATAAAAAATTTATCAAATTTAAATTGTGTGCCATTTTGAATAGCACACTGAAATTTTCAGCCAACCCACTCTGTCCTGCCTGAGATACAAAGCATCCCGTTGTCCAGCTTGTTTGTCCTGTGTGTGCTGCCCACCCACTAACCACTTGATAGCTGTTGAGGTTAACAGATCACTTTTCACAGTATCACAGTTAATAATGGCCACAGAGTACAAGAGGAGTGATGCTGGCATATTGTTAGAATTGCTTTATTTTATTATTAGTTTTACTTGTACTGTGCCTAATTAATGAGTTAAGCTTTATCAGAGGTGTGCATGGATAGGGAGGAACACTGTGTGTGGAGTGTGTGTTATCTGGGGTTTCGGGCTCACTGGTGATCTGAGAACGTATCTCCTGTGGACAAGAGGGGACTATGGTAGGTCTTATTTTTCCTTCTTGCTCTAGAAGTTTTCCCCCCTAAGTGATAGACATTGTTGGGGTCTTTTTTTCACTCTCTGTAGTGGGTTATCAGTAGTTTTTTTAAAATCTGTATCGTGTCCTTCAGTTTGGTAAATTTTCTTTATTTCTTCCACACCATTTTCTCTCTTCTCTCAGAATTAATATTGTCAGACATTATTAGCCCTTAAGCATTGGGGCGACTTTCTCCTTTCTTCATTTTATTGTTCTTCGCCTTATCTTTTAGTTTTACTTCTGGGGAGATTTTTTTTTTTTTAACCTTAAAGCTTGTATGAATTATTTTTTACTTTAGCTGTTATGTTTTTAATTTCTAAACTTTTTTTTTTCTCATTTTTATAGTGCCCTATTATTTTATGGAAGCAGTTATCTTCTTTTATCTATCTAGAGCTATGGCCTGTTAGGAACCAGGCTGGCACTGTAGGAGGTGAGGAGTGGTTGGGCAGTGGAAGTTCCACTGTATTTACAGCTGCTCCCCATTGCTCACATCACCTCCTGACCCCCCTCCTGTCAGATCAGCGCCAGCGTTAGATTCTCACAGGAGCCCAAACCCTCCTGTGAACTGCGCAATGTGAGGGATGTAGGTTGCGAACTCTTGATGAGAATCTAGTGCCTGATGATCTGAGGTAAATGTAATACGCTTAAATTATCCCCAACCATCCTCCCTACCCCGCCCTCAACCCCAGCTGTGGAAAAATTGTATTCCATGAAACCTGTCTTTGGTTCCAAAAATGTTAGGGACTGCTGATGTAGAGGCTTTCTTCAAATGTCTGTTGAACTTTGGTTGTTTATATGGTAAAGAATGATACACCAAAGAGTTGGGTTTCTTGGGCTTCACTTCATTTGGGGAGAGAAAGAGTCAGCATTTTCACAGAAAATTGCCAAATGTTAGTATCTATTTATCTTTCCTTTGGGATGGTTTAGGTTCTCCAGAGAAGGATCATCTGGTTAACTCCTGCCTGGTGTATGTAAGCTTGGTTTCTGATATTCTAGAATGAGATGTGAGAATGGGGTGAGATCCCACCATTATACAGGGTTGCAGTAAATCTCCGTTATATGATACGACTCTTCATTCATGCTTTCTGTACCCCATCCCCTGCTCCCAGTAGCCTCCAGTTCTGAGGCTCACTAGTTCAGTTCTCTAAAATATAATCTCCCACTTTCAATTGAAGTTCGAGCAGGGAAGCTAGATGTCCACATTATTCTTAAATAGTTTTAAACAACTACTAACACACCCTTTTATCACCAGCTTTTACCCTGCCACCATTCTCTTTCCATTCTTTTTTTTCTTTTTTTATTGTTAAATCATAGCTGTGTACATTTGTGTAATCAAGGGGTACAATGTGCTGGTTTCATATACAATCTGAAATATTTTCATCAAACTGTTCAACGTAGCCTTCATGGCATTTTCTTAGTTATTGCATGTAGACATTTGTATTCTGCATTTAGTAGGTTTCGCCTGTACCCATTCTGAGATGCACCTTAGGTGTGGCCCCCCCCATGACCCTCCCTCCACCTCTCTTTCCATTCTTGATCTGGTACTTCCAACTATGAGGTGAATCAGTTTCTGTTCCATTCCCTTGCTGAAGGTACTTAGTTTTGTTCATTTCTTCTCTTGTTTAGTTCCTTTCTCATTCACTTAATGTCTACATATATACGAGTGTCTTTTACTTTCATTTAAGATAGTCTGAAAAAGACTGTGTTATCCAATTCTCCATATTATTTTGAGGTTATTTAAGAAAAAAGGGAAATGTTTTTATTTACCCATTTGAAATTGCCACCTTCTTGAAACACTTCTTTTAAAAGATACTTTTAAATTCTCCTGGAGCTAGGCATGGTGGTTCATGCCTATAATCCTGGCAAGGAGGGAGGATCATTTGAGACCAGGAGTCCAGGACCTGCTTGGGCAATATAGTGACCTTGTCTCTACGAAGAGAACAAAATTTTTCCTTATATGAAAGTCTCTGGTTGGACAGAAGTCACATTCTAGTAACTATCTCTTTATAAAACAACCACATATTTTAGACCCTGTTATTAAAAAATCTTTTTACTTCTAGGTTCTACAACATGACTTTGAAAAAACATCAGAAAGCAAAAATGTCCCATTGGAACAAGAACTCACTAGTAAAGGTAAATTTAAATAAGGGTTTAAGATTATTTAAAGTGCTCCTTATGTGCTTAAATTTAAATTCTTAATGTAAGCTTAAAGGCACTTTGGACCTGATGTCTATTTTTCTTCTCTCTGTAAATCTTTTGTAGACAACATAAGAAGGGTTTGTTTCTTCTACAAATAGCAGTTAAAGACAAGTTGACAAATATTTACCTGCACAGAAAAATTCTGTAAGGTGCATTTTTAGATACAAATGTGGGGGATTTTTAAAAAAATACCCATTTGTGGGTTTTATACCTAAAAATCCTAATTTATTAGAAATTGGGTAGATTTTAGAAATTTAATTTTAAGAACCCCCAGAGGATGCTAATAAACTAAATTTGGGAATCATTGATAAGGAAAATTTGTGGTTACCTTTTCTTTTTGGTCTTAATGTCTTTCTTATTCTTCCATATTGTATCTAGAATAATAGTAAAATTTAACATCCATTGCATTACATTAATATTAAGAATTTCTTTTAATGACAGATGACCAAGATAGCTCTCCTGTGAAGCCCTGTTACCTCAATATCTTGGAAGATGAGCAACCTTTAAATAGCACTACCCACAAGGACTCACTCACTACCGTTGATTCATCTAAACAGCCTAACCCTTTGCCATTAACTGAAATTGAAACCTTAGTGCCTAGAGTCAAAGAAGTTAAATCTGCACAGGAAACCCCTGAGAGTTCTCTGGCTGGAAGTCCTGACACTGAATCTCCAGTGTTAGTGAATGACTATGTAAGTATCATTTAGAGTTCCAAGTATTTCTGCTTTTCATTTCTGGGTGTATTTTCTCCATTTTCAGGTTAATATTTTCAGACTATAAACCAAACTCCATTTCATGTTTAGGTTTAGAACCTGTTGGAACATTGTTATTTTTTATTCACACTTTAAACTTGAGCAGAAGGGTGGTGGTGAATTAAGATCACCATCCATCTCAAAACTTACAAGCTGTTCTACTTTTATAGTTTAGAGACCCAAAGAGATGAGTTATAGGTGGCAATTTTGAGAGAGTTCAGTTTCAGATTTGAAATGATAATGATACACGAATCATCGTTTATCTTTTACACTATGCATTTTGACTTCCTCACTAAATCTTTGATAATAAACCTGAAGGTTTACCTTTGGGATGTGAAATTAAAAAATTTGAGGGCAGTAGAGTCTTTTCTTGCTATGCTGTAAATCACAGAAAACTATGCTAGGAAATCTGCACTTGTGGTATCATTGAATGAAAATTAAAAAAGAAGTCTTACTCTTGTTCAGGCTGGCCTAGAAGTTCTGAACTCAAGGGTTCCTCCCACCTCTATCTTCCAGAGTGCTAGAATTATAGGCTTGAGGCACCACACCTGGCCAGATTTATTCTTATTATCATTTGATTAGTGTGTAGAGTTCTTATAGAAGACATTCCGTCGAAATTAAATAACTTGGAGTTAGATTATAGAGGCTCTTAAATTTGATTTTTTTTTCTTTGAGACAGAGTCTTGCTCTGTCACCTACACTAGAGTGCCATGGCCTCAGTATAGCTAACAGCAACCTCAAACTCCTGAGCTCAAGCAATCCTCTACCTCAGCCTCCTGAGTAGCTGGAACTACAGGCTTGTACCACCACACCTGGCAAAATCTTGCTTTATTTCAGGATGGTCTCAAACTCCTGACTTCAGGCAATCTTCCTGCCTCAGCCTCCCAGAGTACTAGGATTACAGGCATGAGCCACTGTGCCTGGCCTTGACTTTGAATTTTAGGGAAGAATCCTTACTGAAGGCTTTTGTGTAACCAAGTGAAATGATGGTCAAAGTTATGACCTATGAAGATAAATCTGATGACTGTGAGATATATGGTCAAGGAAGCTATGTTAAGAGGCTGTACTGTTACATAGATACGAAATATGAGCTGAATGAGAGAAGGGTGGGTGAGAAACATTGTAAGAAAAAAGAAAAACCCAATGTTTCTTCTTGGGTAATTGGTAGAATGATGGTATCATTAAAAATGAGAAGAGAGAAGTAGAAGAAGAAAATTCAAGTTTAAGAAACAGAATTTGAGGTGTTCACAAACGGCATTTATTAAATTCATGTCTCCAAAATTTAAAAAAAATTATTTATTTATTTTTTATTTATTTATTTTTTATTGTTGGGGATTCATTGAGGGTACGATAAGCCAGGTTACACTGATTGCATTTGTTAGGTAAAGTCCCTCTTGCAATCATGTCTTGCCCCCAGAAGGTGTGGCACACACCAAGGCCCCATCCCTCTCCCTCCTTCCTTGTCTTTGCTTCCCCCCCCCCCATGACCTTAATTGTCATTAATTGTCCTCATATCAAAATTGAGTACATAGTCTTTACATCCTTCGTATTAACTCGGATGGAAGTAGAAGACATTATTCTTAGTAAAGCATCACAAGAATGGAGAAGCATGAATCCTATGTCTCAAATTTTTAATTGTGCTTCATCAGAGTTGATATATATTGAAACATTTGTTTTTTGTTTTTTTTTTTTTTATTATAAAAATAAAATGTCTCTTTATTATAACAATTACATATTCATATAATCATTGGAAGAGGTTTTAATTTTGATATGTACACTTATGGAGCTTTGAACTTCTTTCAAAAATAATTTAATTAATGATATTTTAAAAAAATTTTTTTT
>CAUYPK010122745.1:0-25600 GCA_963574355.1 Loris lydekkerianus
CCTCACCCGTGTTCCTTCCTTCCCTCCCCCGGCCTTCCGTCCTGCCTTCCTTCCTTCCTGCCGGGCCGCGCCCCGCCTGCGGTGCGTCCGGCCGTCCGTCCCCGCCGGCCCCGTCCGCCCGTCCCGGCCCGCCGCCCGGCAGGAAGCGGCCCGCACGGAAGGCAGGAAGGACGGACGGAACGAAGGAAGGGGGAGGGAAGGAAGGAAGACTGGTGAGGGAGGGAATTGGCAAATGTCAAATGAGGTCTGTGAATTTGGTGGTCATATTGTAACAGTGTCACTTCCTGATTTGGAGACTTCATGGCTGTTACGTAGGACAATGTCTTTGACTTGGGGAAATACCTACTGAAGCATTTAAGAGTCTGGGGTATCTGGTCTACAGCTTGTTCTCCCCCATCCAATAACCTGGAACTTGTTCTCAAATAATTCAGAAAAAGAATAAAGGTGAGCGGATGTATAGAGAGAGAGAAAGAGGGAGGGAGGCAATGGAGCCACTGAGTTAAAATGTTGACAGCTGGCGAATCTGGATAAAGGGATTACAGAGCATTTTGTACTCTTCCTGCCATGTTCCTGTAAGTTTAAAAATGCTTCAAATAAATTATAAAAATTTGTTTACAAAACCACAAAGTGCTGAAATTGCTACCCATGACCCCCAGACTCTTGATAAAGAAAAGGGAGCTCTTCTTCCCTATGTGAGCAGAATCTCTTAAGAAGTTCTGGCCATTATCCACTTCAGTGAACCGAGTACATCTGCCTCTTTTGCTGACCGCTGCAAAACACCAAAGCAAAATAAAATAAATTTTAAAATCTCTCATGAGAATAAATGAGAATGCGGTACTGCTCTGGTTAAACACTAGGAAGTAACCGTTTGTTTACAATCGCAAAAGCAAACAACTAATTGATGCTAGAAACAGAAAGCATTTAAAATTTTAAAATGAAGTACCTCTGGCAAACACTTGGAGCTATTTGTTCAGTGCCAAGGCCACAAGCACTGGCCTAAGATTTTCATCTACCTTTACCATATAATCAATATTAACACTGAGGGAGACCAGCCAGGAAGAGCATAAAGAGCTCTGGAGTCTCAGGAGTCAGACAGTCCTGGGTTCAAATTTAGCCTCCTCCACTTTCTAGCTGAGTGGCTTCAGGTAAGTCACTCGCTCCACCATCACTTTTGTCTCTTCTCCTATAGGCTGGGGATGATGATAGCAACCTGACTGTGTGAGGCTCAGTGAGATAGCTCATGTTAATCAATTGGAAGACCTCAAAATATAGCTCTGAAATTTGACCATCCAGGGGACTGTAACAAACTGGTCAACATATGGAGGTGGCCAACATCAGGAACCAGGCCTACTGTGCTGAGAGGTACATGTTGTGCATGTCCAGTCTATGGACAGGTCAACTGAAGGAGGTGGTCAGTCTAGGCAGGTGGTCAACTATGGAAGTCCTATTATACTTTTTTATTTTCTTTCTGTAATGTGTGGAGAACTTTGAAGACCCAAACACATTCCCGAGCCACATTTTAAGAGCAATTCCTTTTTTTTTTTTTTTTTTTTTTTGAGACAGAGTCTCACCCTGTCACCCCCGGTAGAGTGCCATGGCGTCATAGGTCACAGCAACCTCCAACTCTCGGGCTTAAGCAATTCTCTTGCCTCAGTCTCCCCAGTAGCTGGGACTACAGGCACCCACCACAACACCTGGCTATTTTTTGTTGCAGTTGCCACTGCTGTTTTAGCTGGGCAGGGCGGGGGTCAAGCCCACCACCCTCAGTATATGGGGCCGGCGCCCTACCCACTGAACCACAGGCACCACCCTTAAGAGCAATTCTAACAGGGAGGGACTTTGCCAGCTTGGATCTCCTCAAGCCCGGGATTCCTGTAGTCTTGATTTCTTTCCTTCACTCTCATGACATTTTTTCTGCCTGTCTTTATTTCAACCAGACATCCCTTAATCTCACGGAGCAAAGTCCAGGTGACATTTGTGACATGTCCAAATTTCTTATTTTCTCTTGAAGACACGTCCCTTCTTCTCGTGGCTTATGAGCTAGAGAAACCAACAGGAAAAATGCTGATCTGTCTCAGTCTGTCTGCAGAGAAGAGCGACACAGTAAGATACAGAACTGAGATGAATTTTTGAAGGCCTGACCTTAATAGCAAAAAGCAAAATAAATCTCAAGGAGGGCACACACAAGACACAGGGGCACTGCTCTGAGTCTTTGTCTCTTGGAAGCTGGTTTACCCTGAGAAGAACGTGTCATCTTTTAAAAAGCCAGTCTGAAGTCAGGGTGAGCAATTGTTCCAGTAGGAGCATCGCCTGTAAGCCACTGTTTTAGAATGAGCCCCGTAATCATCGCATACTCAATCTTTTACTATCATGTTTGTTGGAACGGGAAAGAGAGAAGAGAGGGGGCCCTGCTGGGGGCTCAGGCTCTTACAGGAATTGCTTTCAACCCTGGGGAGGGGGCAAAAGGGAAAGGACCGAAGAGACAAATGAACAAAGATGCCTCATTCTATTCAGCTCCAACTTCTTATCCTGAAACCAGGGCAAGCCTGTTCCCAATTTGCTCTTTAAAAATATCCCACCCTCAGAAGTATTCCTCTAGTTTTCTTCCAGAAAACAGAACTATGAAATATTATCACTTAAAAAAATGCATTTTTTTATTAGCCAAAAAATCCACATAGTCATAATAGAAATTTTATAAACCAAAAATAGGAGTGGGGGGAAAAAGGAAAAATATCTATAGTTCTACTGATATATACATTTTTTTCCTCTTCAAAACTGGAATGGCCATGTACACAATCTTTTGCAACCTGCGGTTATCATTTAGCAGAGAGCCATAAAGCATGGCCCCTTGCCACAAAGAATCCTTCCAAATTGTCCTTTGTGAGGGCTATATTGTGTTCCTTAGGACCACATTTTATTTAACTAAATCCCTAAGGGTGAACGGTTAGGTTCACTAAGTGTGAGCTGAATAGCCCCACACTTTATTATACCATAGACAGAATGCCGTGAGGTATACATTTCCAGGTCAGTCTTCCCCTATACCCAGGATTATTTCCTTAGAATCATTTCCAGTATAAAATTTTTAAATCTTTTGCCATGTATTACCAGTTTTCCAACCAGAGAAGTTGTACCAATAAAGTAATTCATTCTCACTTTCCGGAGTCCCAGCAGCTGAGCTCCACTGTTATCTTCTTTACCCCCACGTGGAACCACGTGGTTTATTTACACCATACAGAAAGGTGGGGCTAGGCTTAAATGCTTATGAGAGAAGCAGAAACAGGAATGAAGGGTGTTCTGTGATTCTGAGAGTCCCATTCTCACCTGCTTGGAAAAGCATCTGTTCAAGAAAACATGGGCCATTGCTGGTCGTTCCTCTCCACAACTTAAAGACCTCAAAAATGGCTGTGTGCAGGGGCTCAACACCTGTAATCCTAGCACTCTGGGAAGCCGGAGCAGGAGAATGGCTTGAGGCCAGGAGTTGAAGACCAGCCTGAGAAAGAGTGAGACTGCGCCTCTACCAAAAACAGAAAAAAAGGAGAAAGAAATATAGAAAGAAAACCTAGTCAGGTATGGTGGTGCACACCTGTAGTCCCAGCTGAGAGGCAGGAGGATTGCTTGAGCCCAGGAATTTGAGATTGCAGCACGCTATAAGGACACCACCACACTTTTAGCCTTGCTACAGAGCAAGACCCTGTCTCCACACAAAAGAAAAACAAAGGGGGGAAAAAAGAACTAAAAAATTAGGATTGATAAAAGAAATATTTCTTTCGTTTTACCTGTTTATAAAGTTACACTGGCTCAATCTAGAAAATTTGAGAAGTAGAGAAAGTTATAGAGAAAAAGGAGCCACCTAACTCCTACAACCCAGAGGTTGCCACCACCACCGTTTTGTCAGATTTCCTTCAGTCTTTTTCCTTCATATTTATGTTTTGTTTATATAAATGAAATTCAGTAGAATCCAAGTTGCCCACCCAAGGGACCGTAATAAACTGGTCAACATACAGAGGGGGTCGGCATAAGGAACTAGACCTGCTGTACTGATGCAGACATGGGGTGCGCGTCTAGTCTGTGAAAATTAGATCGACTCTAGGAGGCGGGTCGATGTAGGGAGGTGGTCAACTATGGAGGTTACATTGTATTACTGTATTATGGTTACATTGCATTCTGTAGTTTGATTTTTCACATTTCTTCCTATACCCAGGGCTTTCCCACCTTTCCCCCACTCAGGACTCACTTAGGTCTCGTGAGTCCAGGAGGACATGGGGCATCTGGTCTGTCCAGGAGTCCTTTCTCAGCCTGGCTCCAGTAGGAAAACCACACATTGCTACCAATGCTTGGCACTCTGTCTCCAGCGCTGACCTTCTAAACACTCCTCATTGGGCCTGCCTCCAGAACAATCTATAAACCATTAGCTGGCACTGTACTAAATCCAAAAGGGTTCATCCCTAAGACCTCAGCTTTTATCCAGGGTCGATATAATAAACGACCGTCTGAAGAATGTTTCTGCATCTCCTGCAAAAGCCTTTGAAGTGGGTGTCTATTATGTTCCTCACTGTCCCTTCTACTGAGATTCTCATGATAAATTTGTGCTCACATTGAGTGTCAGGGAAAAGTTTGGCTCTCCTGACAAATGACTATACTTCCTTCTATCCAATAACTCATCATATTTTGCCTTTAGCTTTAGCTCAATTTAATGTGCAATTGCAGTAACTATCTTCTGCTCGGTTTCTGGTTTAATCATTTCCTCCCTTCATCCATATGACTTTGGATATTTTGTCTTTAATCTCGCTGTCCCGGGGACTGTATTTTTAATTGTCAGTTCTCTAAAGTTTGTTTGGAAGTTACAAGGAATACAAATTATAAATAAATGAACAATAAGCGTGACACCTAGGCTATCTCTTTAAATTCATTCTGGCTTTATTAATTAATCATCCCCTGCATTAAAACCAGGCTCCCTCCTGGTATTTCCAGGCAACTGCACCCAGTGAGCCATTATGAGATGCAGTTGGGTACATTAGGTCTGTCTGAGAGGAATGAGAGTTAGGAATGAATGTCACTTAGTCATCTTCCTGTATAACTGAAGTGTTGTAAGGCTCTCTGATCAAATACACTCTCTTTCTGATAGAACAGTGGGCTGTCTCCCTGCAAGGATGACAGCCACTCCACCTTCACACCAGCCTGCTTAGCCGCCGATAAGGTAAAGTAGAAAGGTTCTGACCAGTGGCCAGGAAGGGGACACTTCTTGGCAGTGCCCCTGGGAGGGGACACTATTGTTTCTGCCTAAAGCAGTTCTTGCCGCGTAGCACTTCCTTCCCCTTTAAGCCCAGCCATGGACCTTCCTTGGGGTATGTTCTCTGGGAATCTCTCTGTGTCTTAAATCCACTCCTACCCATCAAGGCCTATACTATAAACAAAAGATGAAAATAGGAACTACAATTATTCACCCCTCCCTGGATCCTCCCCCTTGCTGTGGCCTCCGCATTGGCAGAGTATACTTCCCTGCTCCTTGACTTTAAGCATGGCTCTGTGCCTTGCTTTGGTCAATAGAATGGAACACAGTGACAGTGTGCCAGCTATAAGCCTGAGACTTAAGAGGCCTGGCAAGCTTCCACTTGCTCCCTGTGTTTCTATCACAGCTGGGAACACATTTCCTCTTGGGTAGCTGCCATTCCTTCAGCCTAGGGCCCATGTGAAGCAGAGCATCCCAAGACAATTCACAGATTCACGAGTAAAGTAAATGCTTGGTGGCGTATGCTACTGAGATTTGTGGCTATTTGTTATGCAGCAGAAGCTGACTGATACACTCTGTGACAGACCCTTCCCAGAAATCCGTTTCTTGTTCTTGTTCTTCTTTTGTCCTTATCCATGCGGCCTTGATTCCTCAGGCCATTCAGCTCACTTCCAAGTCCTCTAAGGGGTCCTCTAGACCCCACTCTGTTGTGTGGTCTTAGCCTGTCCCAAAGATCCCAGCTCAGGTGGAGTCCTAGGTCCCCAGCTTGTCTCACAGGTCTAGAATCTCTAGGGTGATCTATAACAATAGAATGTGTGCATCTTAGTCCCTGAAATTTGGATTCTGTACACCAGAAATAGCTAACATTTACTAAGCCTCCATCCACAACATGCCGGGCCCTGCACTAAGGGCCCACGTGGATTATTTCAGGTACTTCTCAGAAGTATGTGGCAGGTGTTATTATTTTTCTCATGCACATGAGAAGACTGATGCACTCACAGTCTTGCCAAAGCATCACAGCCATGTGGAGGGAGAATGTGAACTTGGCTGTGTCTGACTCCGAGCCCATGCTGTGTGACCACCCTGTGTTACCTAAACTGTGTGAGTCACAATGGGCCCTACCAACTAGGTTGTCAGACCACGCCGTTTCAATCTCGGTTAGGCTTTCTCCCCATCTCTGGCCCAAGGCCAGAAAGCAGGGTTCTAGATTCAAGATTCACAGTTGCTGCCATCTTTGCTATTGTCCCCTCCCCCATTCTGAACACCCCACTGCCTGTGGATTCTGAGATAGGAATTGTAGCAAGAATACAGCCCTGTGAGCTGTTCTGCTAAACGTCAGTGAAGCCTTGGAGAGCCATTCAGGAGCCCATGGGGCTAGAGAACTCAGTGGTAAGGAAGCAATGGGATAATCAGGGAGGCTTCCAGAAACTTCTGGGGAAAGTTCTGTGTGGTTTTAGGAAATCTGGTTCACACTGCTCCCCCAGGGAAAAGCCTGAGCTCCTCCCACCCAGCCCTCTGAAAAATCACTAAACCACAGCAAGACAGAGTTGGATGTTTCCCTAAAGGACTTTGGTTCCAATGATCTTCATTTTACACATGGGGAAACTAAGGCCCATTTCTTTGCAGTCAGTATCTCACTCCCCACCCGGAAGTATCAGCAAGGGGTACACTGCCAGGGCAGCACACTGGTCCACTTAGCAGAACTTTTATACAGTGTTTTCTTTTTTAACATGAGATGATATCCCTTAATACAAATTCTGCATGCCCCACGTGTGTTACCATTAGTGTCTAGTTCATTCAATTGTGACATGGATGTGCCAGGCACCGTCCTGGACCCTGTGTGACCAAAAGGGACGTGTTTGTCTTTATATGCTCTTGTGGAGGTTTTATTTAACAGGTGGGTATATTTATGCTGAGAAAACCTGTCCCTTCCTGCATCCTGCCCTGCATAGGTCCCAAGGACAGGTGAATTTGTCCTTCTCACAGGGTGTGCAGTTCTGGGAAGACACATCCCAGTGCCATCCTGGAGAGAACGTGAGCCTCACCTCACTCCCACGTCCTCACACACCTCCGCCCACCCTGATGAGGAGTCCCTGAGAAACAGTGATCACCTCCTGAGAGATTCACTCCTAGGGATAGAAAGCAAAGCTGGGCTCCCTTTCTCATCAAGGACACTTCATTCCCTGGGAAAGGAGAGAGGATCACTTTATTGTCACCTTCCCCATCCCCCCAAACCTGACATCCTCCCCCACAGTGGGATGACATCCTCAGATCCCTCTCAGGGAGGGAGGGAGGCCCAAGACCCTCTCAGTAACATCCCAGTGGCCCCCTGCCCAGCTGTCCCTTAGTGGGTATGTCCTCACTGCCCTTCACCAAGTCTGTCCGAGGTGACAGCCTTGTTCGCTGGTGGAGGCTTTCAGAATCACCTGGTACCTCTCTCACCCCTCTTTGGATGGGTGTAAATTGGTTCACAAATCCTGCAATTCGTTTAGCTCATGCTCCACTGAGTTTCCTCAGCGATTTTCTGGTTTATTGCCCCTTGCCTGGTTGCTAAGACTCCTTGTAAATTGCGTTGCCCTCTGCTCTGTTCTGCCATTTGTCCAGGATCAGCAGCTGTCCTGGCACTTGCCATGTGCCGGCTGTGAATCGCTCTGAAGCAATAGCTCCACTGTAGTCAGGCCTGCCCCTGAATGGCCAGGAGGCAGCACGGGGACAAAGCCCCAAGGGCACAGAGCGAATTTATGCCACCAGGCAGAACTCATCTTTCTCTCCTGTCTCATTCCAGAGGAGGAATCAATATATTGAGGCGGTGGGATAGCTCAGCGCTCTTGAAACGTGTCTTAACACATTAGCATAACACCTTAGGGACTGCACATGACTGAGAGACAGACAGCGCTACCCTGGCACTACAGAGACAGACAAGCTATGACTGGAAAGAGGTTAAAAACACAGGGTTTAAGCAAATGATCTAGGCTCAAATGCAAGCTCTGCCACTTCCTGGCTGTGTGATCTTGGCTAAGTTACTTAAGTTCTCTGTGCTTTAATTGCTCTTCTATAAAATAGAGATAATAAGAGCACCCAGTGAGGTTTAAATGTGATAATATGTGTAAAGCACAATCCCTGGCAAATAATAATTGCTTGGGAAATGTCAACTATTAACTCTGTTAGCAGCAGCAGCGGTGTCCTCACGCTGTACCCATCTCATCCCTTCCCGCAGCCGATGTGCCCCATGCTGCGGCACAGTTGTTCTGATCACACTTTTGGCTGGATTTTCAGTGGCTTCATATTCTTGTACCCTTTACTTGGGAGAGACAGGCCATGCATCACAGTGAAAAGAGGGGCCCAGCCAGACTCTCACTCCCCCCTCTTTAGGGGAGAATTATAAATTGCACATCACATTTATATATATTTGATTATATGATATATAAATAGTATATCTTGTCATATAGTTATATAGTCTCAGGCCATGTGTTTATAACATAAACATATAAGACTTTACGTTGATAAAATCTTTATCTGGATTCCTACAGAAAGGCTAATGTGCATCCTCCGGGCATAGGCCACTTCTCAAATGTTCTCAGCAGCCTCTGGAGTCCAACAAGCATCTTTCCAATTAACCTCTTATCAGCTGTCATCTACAGAAGAATGTGGCAGAACCCTGGGGGTTCAGAAGCCACTTTTGAGGAGAGCTTCACAGGAACAGGGAGGTGGAAGAGACCTTGGAAGTCATTGAACCCAAACTCCTAGCAAGCCCAACAACCTTTCAGTGGAGACTGAAGATCTCCATAGAGGAAGAGCCTGTTCTGCTGAGGGATGGCTCAAGAGATTAGAAAGTCATTTCTTTAATTGAACTGAAATGTGTCCCTTTACAATTCCTCCAGCTCTTATGCTGCTCATTGCTCTCTTGGCCAGCAGTGGAAGTTCAGCATACTTACACACAGCACGTTTTCAAGTATTCAAAGTTGAGCCCTCTCTGGCAAAGCACCCCAGTTTTCTCAAATGTCCTAGACCTAGTTTCCTGGTGCTTTTCCATCCCAGCCGTTCCCTCTGCCCGCACCCTGGTTGTGCTCCCTGGAATGTAGACCAGGACCTGGAAACCCTTCACTGAGGTGTGTTCTGAGCAGCCCAGGGCTCTGCCATCCCGTGGCGTGATATCAAAGTTCAAACTGGCTCCTCGATAGCTGAGGCAAATAAAACCTTCCTCTGACCTTTTCTCACAGGGACTGATGCTGCACCATGGCTCCCCTAACCTGCACTTGCAAAACTGATTTTTTGAACTTAAAGGGAGAACTTTACATTTGTTCTGTATAGTCTGTGTTTCGACATCTCCATTTTTCTACAAGCGGAAATGCAGGCTAGGAGGAAGTGAACTCCACCACTCAATGCTTAGTGAAGCCTGAATCTTTACAGCGACCTGTGACATTGATAAGTCTCCAGCATTTACCACGGTGCTGCGTGTGCGGCAGGTACTCAGCAATAGCTGCATCTGCCACTGACCTGCTGTGTCACCCCCGAAATCATAATTCAAAGTAGATGATATGTATGAAAGCTCTTTAAATCTTGTCGAGGATGGTGCAATATCAGTTCTGGTTAATGCCGCTGTTACCACATCCACTCCATGTGCTGACGGCAAGAACCACGTGCCATTTCCTCCATCTCCACAGTATCCGCTATGAAGGCTTTTACCCAGCAGGTGCTCCATAAATGTTAGCTGGATTGAAGGAGCTTGCACAACATCTTATGGACTTAGATAAAGAAAGTCCAAATGTGGGCAGAAAGCTTTGGCTAGGGTGTGACAATAGATGAGGGTGTAGAATAAAGAGTGAGGAGGAGACCACTAAAGATGGGATATCAGGGCTGTGCTGGCAAATAAGTCCTTTAGCGACTGACAGCCTCTGTTAGCTGTCACTGTATAACTAACCATCCCATAGCTAAGTGGCTTCAAGGCAACCAGCACTTGCTTTCACTCATGAGACTATGGTTCGGCAGAGCAGATCCAAACCAGGCTTGTGTGACCCCGACTGGGCTCACTCTTGCTCCTGCAGGTCAGCTGGTGGGCAGCCAGGGACCCTCATGCACATGCCAGGTGGTCAGCTGGGTGTAGGCCGGTGGGGGGTGACTGGCCGTGTGCTTCTCATCATCCCCTCAAGCAGTTCATACGTATTCACTCAGTGGCCTGGCAGGATTCCAAGGGAAACAGCAAAAACACACAAGAGGTCTTGAGGCCTTGACTCAGAGCTGGAACATTGTCCTTCCACTGCATTCCATTGGCCAAAGCAAGCCACAGTGCAACTTAGATTTGAGGGATAGGGGAAAAAAGCCCTCCACCTCTTCACGAAAGGAGGCGAAAAGTCATGGTGCAAAAGGAACGGATACAGGAAGGCATGAAGAATTGGGGTCATTTTAATAATCAGCTACCCTTCCCTCCCCTTCCTCCCTTTCATCTTTCTGTCCAGCCACCCTTCCATCCAGTACACACGGATCCACCGGCAGCACGGCTAGACACATATATATTGGTGACATGAGCCTCAGACTTTGGACGGGGCTCCAACCAAAAGGAAACTACCATGGAAGGGAGTCAGGAGGGCTGTGGATGCCCACAGAGCTGATTCCCTGGCGTCTGCAGCCACATGAAGACGGCCTGTGCAGAGGTTCATCTACGCTCGTTTGATTTTGCAACCAGGCTGCACCCTGATGCTCGAGTTGCTGTTTCTGCTGCCACCAGAATCCTAACAATTTACAAACCCAGTCAGTCTCCATGCACATTGCCACGGTGCACATTATTCTAGCCCTGGACAAGGACAACATGGTCGCCCCTCAAGGGTCCGAGGAGCCCAGCAGTTGTAATCGACTGCAGAATTCTCTCAGGGGGAATGGGGACAAGACCATGGGGCCAGCATAGCCCAGGACGGAGAGCCCCATGCACAGCTCTTGGCAAGGCACTGCTGTAGCTCAGTTTTATGAGCTCTTAAATCTCAACGTTTTCTAAAATGAGGAAGCCCAGCAGGAAGATTAAGCACTGCCAGGTGCTTTAAATCATCAATGCCAGCCATCCTAGGGGCTGGATTTGTTTTAGGTCTTGGCATGATCTCTGTGTCAAAGACCTAGGGGAATGAGCAGTGGTTCAGAACTTGGGTTCCTTGTGTGACCTTGAGCAGGTGACTCAACTTCTCTGTGCCTCAGTTTCCTTGTCTGTAAGTGGAACTAGAATCTCTCAAAGAGGAAAGTTCGGGAAGTTCAAGAAATTGTCATAGGACCCAGTGACTCCGGGGGCTCTCCAAGGTCTCCAGCTCCAAGAAGAGCTCCTCCTACACTACCACTCCCTCCCAGGGACCCGGAGCTGCAGGAGACCCAGGAGTAACATTTCTATAGAATTCCTTAGCTCTCACATCAGCCAGAATTAGAAAAACTCAGACAGCCCAGAGCCCAGAGCACTCTGTAATCACTCAGAGTTGTCTGGGACCGGGGTGGAAGTGTCCTAGCTGCATCATACTCCTAACTTGCTGAGTAACTCTGGACAAGTCACCTCACTTCCCTGAGCTTCTGAGAACCATCACAATACTCCCAGGGACTTCTGTGGAACAAACAGCACATCAGGTATGAAAGTCCTTTAGCGACTGACAGTCTCTGTGATTCCTTCAATAGTCACTGAGCATCTCTGCCAGGCCTGGAGGCAGAAAGATGAGTGAGGCTCCATCCATCCTTGCCTGCCAGACACTCACAATGCAGTCATAGGGTCAGGCCCAGAGGGACCCCAGAGAAGAGGTAGCAGGGATGCCTGAGGGTCCATGGAACAGACAATATCAGTTAAAGCACAGTGGAAGAAGTTGGCCAGAGAGGGTGGCAGGTCCCCACAGAGAGGGTGGCAGAGGAGCCGTCTTCTGGCTCCCAGGCCCTGTCTCAGCATCAAAGAGTGGGTCATGCTGGGGGACTGAGTTTTAGACTGCAGGGTGTGGGTGTCAATTAGCAGCAGACACATCAGCAGATGTGGGAGAGGGGCTCCCTGGAGGACATTAAGCTGTGCTGTAAGTGTACACCTTCTCCCAGCATCCACCCTAGATGGTAGGGCCCAGTGTTATCATATTTTGTAGATGAGGTGACCTTGTCTAGAGCCAAAGGCCACCCAGCAAATAAGAAGCAGAGCTAGCTCCAGTTGGAAACTTCTCACCTGGATGTTTTATTATCTCTCTGGGAACCAGGATAAAGTGCAGCCTCCCCCACCCTTGGCCCCAGGAACCCCAGCATGGACTCCTCCATCTACATCTACAGCACCCCTGGCTCTGAGCCTGCCTGCCCCCTCTGGAGGTCCGACACCCCCTGATCCACTCTCACGCTCTCTCCCACCTAGGGCCTCCCGTGGAGCCTGCCCGTAATCCCTGTCCCCAGAGAGCTCACTTTGAAACCCTCTTCATTAGGCTTCTAATGGGGGGATATAAAGCTACAAGCTTGATGCTTTTCAGGGCAGCAAATAATATTTACAGTAATATTGTTTTAGAAGATCAAATATTTATACTAGGGTAGACTCCATCATAGTGCCCATTGTCTGAGTTTCTGGGGCTGCAGTAGCTGCATTATAAATGGACCCAGTCATTAAATTGCTTTCAAAACTCTCTGTGCTCCTCGTATCTCCTCTGTGGGGGCTAGTGTATGAGAACCACTGCCCAGGGCCCAGGAAGCAAGGGTTCCTTCTCCCCCTGCTCCCCTGCACTGGGGAGATGCTCCTCTCTCTTCAAACCCTGAGCCTGTCAAGATATTGTAATTGCCACCATTCTCACTGGATTCCCCAGCAAAGAGTTCATTCCTTAAAGGGCAAGACAGGGTCTGTCTGCTGAACAGCTGTTTCCACAGGGCCTAACCCAGAGCCTGACACACGATAAGGACTGAATAAATTATTACTATATGAACAAATTCCCTTAAACTCATCATTTTCTTCAAGAGCCAGTTGTAGATCCATCAAAGAAGGGTTTTGTAAATCTTTTTTATTCTAGTGAAGTTTTCTGTGTGTGCTTTCTTGTAATGTTCTCCATTTTACAAAGAAGCATTCCTTTTTGTTTGATGTCACCCTTGTGAAGTCACCCTTCCCAGGTCTAAAGTGTATCCCTTGCTTACTGGCTTTTTCTTAAGCATTTTCTTCTATCTCATCCTCATCTTAGGATATTACTATATTATTATTCTTATATTAAAAGAGGTTTATTATATCATTATTATTACTGTATAAATATTCTTTTTATTTATCTGCCTCCTTAGCCCAAATTATCATCCCCTTCATCTGCAGCAAACTTCCCTGAACTGTCTCTGATTTGGGAATGTCCAGTCACCCAGATGCATTCTACACGCTAGCTGTGGCTGGTCCATTGCTGCGTTCAGAGGCAGAACAATGTCTCTGGCAGGCGGTCGACATCCAAGCTTCTTGGCCTTTGAAGAATTTCTTCCTGTGTAACTGCAGAGAATAGTTTATGGGGACTCTAGGACACCTCCATAAGTTTCTTTTGACAGCTCAGTAGGATACAATTCAGTTCTGGAAGACGGAGGTTGATTTAGGAGTCAACTGGTTAAGAGGTGGACCCTGTGAGCTCTGGGGCCTGGGACTAGCATCTGCAAAGCGGCTTTTAGACATCCAGCATCCATCTGCATGGACAAGCTGGGACAGACAAGTCAAACTGTGGCCATGAAATAATGAATCTATGTTTGCCTCATGAAGTAATGAGGCCGATTTTCTGTTTTGGCACCAGAGGCCAAAAGAGGCCTTCAGCAGTGCTTCATATCAAGTCTCTCAGACATGTAGTGTAATCAAATACCCTTAAAAAATTTAGGTAACTTCTATTCATCAGTTTGCCTGTACACATGGACAGTTACCACCTCCCAGAATGCTGACCGATTAGTGACAAATGGCTTCTTTCAAACATCCTGCTTACTTACATGTTCAATGTTTTTACCCTTTATTATAGATCAGTGGTTCTCAAACGTGTCCATGTGGCTGAGCACCTGGAAATTATGGGGCTTTTTGCGGAACGCCATGAAATGCTGATATATTTAATCCCATTATATGAGCCAGAAACAATTTTACTAGCAGAAAATATGACTATAGTAATGTGTGAAATACAATATCACAACCACAAACACACGTGTCCTAGGGGTAAGGAAAAAAAGCTGCCACGCTGAGATGGGCTGTATGTGAAATTTCTCCTGTATGTGTTTGCTGCTTCTTCCTGCACACTATTACCTCCTAAGGCTGCCCAGCAGTCACAGAGCAGAGTGCACCAAAGCTTTGAGAAAGGAATTAAGAATTGGGGGAGAGAAGACTGGGCAGCTGTGAGTAGGAATCCAGTGGATGAGCTGCCCAGACATGGAGCTTTGGTGTCAGAAGTGCCCAGGGACATGGGCAGCTCCCTGAGAGCCACCAGCACTGTGGTAGAGCCCTGTAGCCACTGGCATGTGGTTAAAGCACTAGACTCCAGTGTGACCTGGCTGCTGCTGAGATGATGTCTCCACCACTCAGAATCTCCTGTGTTTCTAGGTCACCTTAGCAAAGCTCTTCCTGGTTACCAATGGGCATAATCAGAAGGACGAAGAAGCAGGAATCGAGGGCAGAGTCACCCACTGACCATCCTGGTCACCCAGGGTGGTATACACCCAGGTCACCCAGGGTGATGTTGTCTTTGTCCTGAACTTGTGCTGCCCAAGGAAGCATAAGGTTAAGAGCCTGTGGACCTCTTGTCCCCTCCTTCTCACAGCAGCCCAGTCTGGGCCACTATCTCAAAAGCTCCTGTCTATTTGTGAGCCACAATTATGATGGGTACAGCTTTCAAATACTGCTTTCACCACTTAATTCTATACCCATTGGATCCATCTTTCAGGGCTGTGTAACAAATGAACACAAATATGGGGTCTTAAAACAACAAAACTTATCTCATGGTTCTGGAGATCACAAGTCCAGAATCAGTATCACGGGGTCAAAGTCAAGGTGTGCCCAGAGCTGCATTCCCTCTGAGGCTGTAGGGGAAATCCCCCCCTCACCTCTCCTGCTCCCGTGGCCCCCAGAGGTCCTGGCTTGTGATTGCATCATCCCAAACATGACTCTCTCTCTTCTATGTCAGATAAGGATTTAAAGCCCACCCAGATAATCCAGGATGATCTCACCCAGAGAGCCTTAATTTGACCACATCTACAAAGACACTTTTCCAAATAAGATCACATTCATAGGTTCAGGGGGATATGTGGACATATCTCTTGGGGGTCCACATTAAACCCATTACACCCACCAAGGCAAGATCACCCCAGTGGGAATTCTTCCCACCTGAGACTAGGCTAGTTCACCCATGTATCCTCCACTTCAGCACCCCTCTGCCTCAGTCTGACTCTTTCCCACAGTCTTAACACCCTTCTAGCATCTAGATCATGCCTGGATTCTATCAGCTTTCCCAGGGAACAGTCCCACCAGTAGGCAAACCTCAGGATCACATTTATCTTCAGTCCCATCTCATCCTAACACCAGCATATCTGACCTTCTGGAAGATTTTCTATACAGACTGATGATATATGAATTTATTTTTTAATGTTCTGGCCAGGCACAGTGACTCCTACCTATAATTTTAGCACTTTGTGAGGCTAAGGCAGGAGGAGTTTTTGAGGTCAAGAGTTGGAGACCACCCTGAGCAAGAGTGAGACCCTGTATCTATAAAAAAGTAGGAAACTTACCCAGGTGTGGTCAGGTTCCTGTAGTCCTAGCTACTTGGGAAGCTGAGGCAGGAGGATTGCTTGAGCCTAGGAGTTTGAGGTTGCTGTGAGCTATGATGAAACCACTGTACTCTAGCCTGGGTGACAGAGCAAAACTATCTCAAAATAAATATATAAAAAAATATAAATTTAAAAATCTTTCTAAAGGTATCTCCCAGAGATGATCCTTTGGGTACAGAGTTGACAATACTAAAAAAAAAAACTGGATTGTTTATTTTCCACAGTTATGAGCAGGGAATAAGATGATCACAGGTTTGATTAAAGCTACGAATCTCTGGGGCCTCTAGAAAGTCTAGTCTCATTTGGCCCTAGGGAAATATTGTCCTTAAGGTCATAAGTACAATAAAGGAGGTGACACTTGAGAACAGAGTTCTGCCTCTGGGTGGTTCGTCACTTAGGGAAGCCCCCAGCCAAACCTAGACAGCCGACCACATCCCCTCCCCCAGAGAAATTCCACTGGGCTGGGGAGTGAGGGTTCCTGACCTCACCCACTAATCCCTTTCTGCTCTGTTGCTTCCAAAATGCTTGTCGCATGCCTGGGGACCATCATTTCATGTGCTGCTTGTCATCAAGGCCGTTAAACTTGCTTTTAGATATTCATTTGGCCATTTGGATTTTCCATCTCACTGTCCCTTGCCTGCAGTGCAGAATTGTAAAGGAGCCTCAGCTACTCTTTCCAACCCCAGCAGTTTTTCTCTCCTTTCAGAAGGTGAAACCAAGCAGAAGATGGTGAGGACTCCTGTGGTGGACCCACCACCCACGGCAGAGGGAGTGCTTGCAGCCAGACCCCATCTCCGGAACAAAGCGCAGAATGTGACCTCAGTGCATTTCATAGAGAGCAGAAAGGCAGGAAATTCTGACACCATTACTCGGTGTAACCTGACATCACTTCCTAGCCCAAGTCATTAGGAAATAATCTGTTTCTTTTGGTGTCTTTGTCTCACCAGACAGTGAACTCCCAAGGGCAGAGATGATAACAGCCCTAACAGCCACCATTTCTTCAGCTCTGACTACATGCCGTGTGCCACTCAAAATATTTAACATACACAACCTCATCCGATTCCCCTGACAGCCCATGGAGCTGAGTGTTGCCTGTCTTCATCTGGGGGATGAGGATGCTGATGTGCAGGGAGGGCAAGCGACTTGCCCAGGGATGGAGCTAGGTTTTGAATTCAGTTCTTAACACTGGCACTTGCCAAGGAGTCTTGCACACAGTAGGAATGTAATAAAATGTGGTGAAAGGAAGAAGTAAATAAGTGGATGCTTTCCTCCTGCTTCCCCCGCTCAGCCATGCAGACTCCCCACCTCCATCCACACCTCCAAGCACAGCATCGCTGCAGCTGGCTCTGGTAACTGCCTCCCACCTTGTGCCCTGAGTTCTGCTGTTAAGTCCCTGGTCCTGGTGCCGTAAGTGCTGTAATGATGTACCAGGAAGGACTGTGATTCTGGGAGAAGATCGGGTCACGGTTTCTGAACAGGGAAATGTCCATTCAGAGGCCAAGAGGAAAGAGAAACGCAAGTTCCTGCAGAGACTCTACCAGGCGTGGCCAGCACAGGGTGAGACGGGTGACCTGGTAACCCCATTAACATGTTTCCCCTCTCCTCTTCCTACCTGCCTTTGGGTCTGGACTGCTGAGAGACAGGGGCTCAAGTAGACTTGAACACAGACCTGGTCCCATGGTGCCCTCTGAGAAGGACCTGGTGTGCCTGGATTGCCCAGAACCATAGTGGGCAGAAGGATTCCTCAGGGTGAACCAGATGTAGAAGGACAAGAGGGCGGGCTGGCCCTCCTGCCTAGCGCAGCGGCCTTGGATGAAGCTCTCTAAACTCTCCAGCCTGCCTTTCCTCATCTGTAAAAGCAGCACAGTAAGACCTACTTTCATTATGGGAAATAATAAGACACAAATACATGAAGGGTCCACCTCTTTCCCTCCAGTCCTAGACCAGGAACTGGACCACATCTCTCCCACATCTCTGACCCTTCCTGTGGTTCTGTAAACACCAGCAGAACGCGCAGTGCAGGCTCTGGAGCCAGGGGGAGGAGGAGGGCGAGGGGTTGGCTCTCAGCTCAGGAGCTTACTGGCTATATGACTTTGCAAAGTGTTTCTCTGCCTCAGTTTCTCCAACTACAAAATGAAGTGTTTAGTTGTTCCTCCCTCAGAGTCTTTATAAGGAGGAAATGAGACAAAGGGCTCCCTCCATAAATAAGATTGCTAGTAGTGACATCCCAGCAGCAGAGCCTTTATTATAACCCACCTCATTGCCTGGAGACGGGGAAGGACTCGAACCTGAAGGGGCCAGAGGGAGAAGGCCACTCATCTCTAGGGACATCCAACATAAAAGACCCCAGAAAGAATGGGGGGCCCCCAGCACTCTCAGAATGATCAGGCCTTCCCCTCCTCCAATAGGAGAAGATCACAGAACTGAGGTCTGGGGCTCTGCAGAGAAATAAACCTGGGAAGAAACCTCAGGTTACTTAACCTCTCTGAGTCTCAGTTTCTTCATCTGTAAAATGGGACAGTTGTGGCATCCTACCTTCTTGTAGGATTGTTACAAGACTTGAACAAGGTAACGTATGTGACTCATTTAGATCAGACCCTCGCAAACAGTGAACGCCTGGCGAAGTTTAGCTAGGATCCTTTCTGTTTGTACGCTGTAGCACAGTTCATAAAGCATTTTCACATACTCTTGACAATCATATCCTAAAGGGACATCCCAGGGGACATTTAAATTCTTCGAGCACTAGATTATCCCAGGTAGGAAGTATCCCCGTCTTACAGATGAGCCCAAGGCTCAGGAAAATTACATGACAGGCCCAAGGCAGGGCCAGGCCCACGTGACACCAGAGCACATCCTCTTAGTCACGGTGCCAGGCTATTTCCCAACCAAAGAAAAATGTCACCACACCCATGAAGGCATTTAATTTTGCCACAGTCCTGGGGATCTAAGTCATTTCCCTGAGCTGGCTCTGCTGGGTAAACAGCCCTGCCTACGTGTCACCTCCAAGAAGAGACCATAGTTATAAGGCCAAGGCTTGGATGTTGTGATGCTGTAAACAGTTGCCTGCCCATTTTCATCCTGCAAATAAACGCCTGGAGTCTGGCCAGTGGGCAGGCTGACCTCATTGGGATGAAAGCAGAGCCCTAGTGACTAAAGCTCCCAAGCTAGAGGCCAAACGGCCCCTCCTTAGTTGTTTTCCAGTTCATATTCCCTATTAAAATTCAGGTGGCTTCATTCCCTGTTAGAAATTGCACGTTCTCCCAAGTGACAAAAGTTGTGACCCATATTCACGTGCCCCAAACATTTGTTTGCTAACCTAAGGGGTCCCGTTAGCTAAAAAGCTGAAAGGCTTGGGGAATCCCCCAATTTTGAAAAACATCCTTTTAAGTAAGCAGCCAGAGCTATAAGGAGAGCTAAGAGTGAGAAATACCAGCAGCCGCAAACAGTAGAACCTTATAGTTTATTCTAAAAGATGAGACTGTTCATTAGCCCCCTCGGGCCCACCATGGAGCTGCCCTCAGGCCACTGTCCACAAATGTGTTCCATGGAATCTTCTAAGGACATTAGAAAATATTCCACCAGGGGCAAGAGGGTATTGGAGAGTACTACGACTCCATCACCATATAAATTCAGGAAACTCTGGACTGAAAAAAGCTAAACCAGTGTCCTCCCTTCTCCAGCCTTCAAAGATGTTAATATGGACGAGCTGCAACAGAAGGTTCCAGATCACACCGGTTCCCAAACGTGTTCGATGACCATCCCTGGAGGATTCTGTTTTCCCACCTCTGGGGCAAGGGGCTGCTCAGCGTGGTAAGGCCACAAATGCTCCCGGCTCTGTCCAGAAAGTTCCATAAAGGCAGAGACGTTATTCCTTTTTGTTTCCCGCACCCCCCTCCTTGCAAGCACCTGGCACAGCACCTGGCTTATAGTAGGTGGTAATAAAAGTTTGTTGCATTTAATTGAATTCTAAAGCCCTTTAATGGGTGTTTGTCAGCAGCTTTCCAACATCTTTGTCCTTGGAATTCCAGAAACAGATTTTAATGCTCCCAAGTGTCCCTGGTTTCTTGGAGCAGTTTCTACCTTCGCCTCAATGAAACGTAGCTTTAATGCCTGCCCAGGATGTTGCTGGCTTCTGAGAGCCACTCCCTGGGATACGCCACCCTTATCCCACAGGCAAGGGAAAAGCAATCAGCCATATCCGCCCTCCTTAGCATGTGACGGACTCCACTTCCCAGCCAAAACATGAGCTTGATCTTCCAGGCCCAGGAAGGGTTTAACGAGAGCCTGAGAGCAGGTGTTCTGCACGTAGTAGGTACTTGCTTAATATTAATTCTCTTCCCTATTCACGTCAAGCCTGATCGAGGGTCACAGACAAGGTTAACCTAAAAGGTCAGGGAGGAACCCTGGCAGAGGGTAAGAATGCAAACCTTTAACTGACAATTATTATAAATGCCAAGGAAGAGCTCACCAATGTCGGCTCCACAAATAGCGAAGTTATGCATATCTTCAGAATCCCAGAAGTGAATTTCTGGTTGAGCTAGCCCAGCTTACAGACTTGAGGGAAGGCATTTACACTTAGTCAAAACCACAGACTGCCTAGTACTTAGCCTGAGGTTTTAGCAAATAATTTATGACTCCCACTGCCGAACTCCGCTTCCCGTTCAGAGCACTTAAGCCCGCGCAGTGGAGCCACGGCTCATGGCCAGCAGAGCATGCTGAACTGCAGATGGTGAGAGGATGGGCCACACACCTGGCCCAGGGTCCCAATATGGCCACTCGCTAGCCATGTGGTTTGGGACAAGCTAATGTCTTAGAGCCTCAGTTTCCCCGCCTATAAAATGGCAATCGTGATGCCTACCTCCTGAGGATGCCATTCAGTGTGAGCTGGGGCACCATGAAGGGGCTTTATAACCCTCACACTGCTCTGCCATTCAGAGAAGCTGCTACAATGCTATTTCTTGGAAGAAGCCCTGGGACATGCCCAGGACATTAATGTGTCCAGTGACCTCCCCAGCGGGAGGAGGCTCAGCTCCCTGTGCCCACAGTGCCGGAGGTGGCAGGAGAGAGTGACAGGTCTGCCTTTGGCATTGCTGACTTTGCTGCCACGCTGCACCCGAGCAAGTAGCCTACAGGGTCCTTGGAGGTGAGCGTGTGGGGGCTGTGGCTTAGCCTGTCCTCCACCACCCACAGCTGAGGACTTAGGTTTGCCTGGTTTATACTGCTGTCCCCAGGTATTTAAAATAAAACTCTCCTTTACTCAAAAGTGTCCCAGTGTCCCCTGACAATGTTAATTGTGTCTGATGGGGGAGGAGAGAGAGAACACACGCCCACTGTTTTGTGAAGTTGTGGGGGCAGGTCAGGTAAAGGGAAGCAGCTAGCAGAGACTGTCAAGGCTACACGGGGCACAGAGTGAGGGAAATTGAGAGGAAAAGCACGGAGGGTACCAGAGCATAGCAGACCCCTCATCTCTCCATGTCTATTTATTTCCAGGCAGCAGAAAATGGGCTTCTGAGCAGGGGAGTGACTCACAGCTGTCTTTGTCCTCTGGTGGGAAAAGGTTCAAGGGTCTCCCCCAGAGTGGACCCTTTGGGAAGGAGCCTCTCAGTTCTCTTCCCTCCAGGACAGATGTGAGCCTTCTGTCTCTCAACCAGGAACTAGAGCCCGGGACACCCTGGCCTGTATCATAGCCAAGCCCAGGCTTCCCTGGCTGGGCGTCTCACGGTGAAGCCTGGCTCAGGAGTGGCCATGAGAGGGCAGGAGAGGGCTGGTGATGGGCGGGTGGTGGCAGGCACTGCCCTGGGCAGACCCACAGCAGGTACAGCCAGTGACTGACTCTGGAGGCCCTGGGAGCCTGTGCAGAGCAGGAGTTGGGGGTGGGGAGAAAGAAAAGGGGGGAGGGAGAGCAAGGTTAACACCACCCTTGGGGACAAACACCAAGATGAGAACTAGATCATGTGTCGGACAGCCCTGAGTGAGAGATTCCCAGCTGACCCGTTCCTTGGCTGTGTGAGCCTGCGTGAGTAAACAGACCTCTCTGTGCCTCATTTCCTCCTTGGCTAAATGGGAGATATTAATAGCAAAGTGGTATTCTCATGAAAGAAGGCCAGGGACAGTCCTGCCTTACCCCAGGACATTGGCCCATGTCTGTCCTACACGCATGTGCAGAAGCTGAGGTTTGACTGTGGTCAGGGCCCACTCTGCTCTCACTTCTGCAGGAACAAGGTCTGGGGGCCACCGGTCAGCACAGGCAGCCTCCCAGGGCCCGTCTCCGCCACCAGACAATACTCCCTTCTCCCTCTTTCTCTCACCCACCTGTATCACCTTCCCAAGCAACACCAGAAAATACTGACCCCACTCCAGTCCCCTGGCTGGTAGGTCCCCAGCCTCCAACCTGAGTCAACAGTATAAACAGCTCCTCTAGGAATGTCCTCCGGCTTCTGGGCCCACCTGTAACCTAAGAACCCTGAGTCTGGGGTACACATGTGTGCGCTCACACGCACATGTGCATGTGTGTATATGCATACATACCCCCTCCCCCAGAGCCACGGAGGAGCAGAACAGGATAGAGCCGGCTGCCTTCTCCAGGGAGCTGCGTGGGGCAACAAGGCCCCATGCTTATTCCTCCTCTGCCCCCTCGATCCCCCACTTCTGTCCTTTTAGGACTTTGCTCCACAAACTACAAGGTTAGGGTGAGGGAGGGGGGTGTGGGATTCAGCTTCACTGAGTGCCCCCGGGCCTGGGAGGGAGCAAGGAATGGTCTGTAAGCCTCCAAGGGTGAGGGGGGCAGGGGAGCCACCCTCTGATGCTCTTTTGAGACTAAATTGGAGGGCAAGGCATGGACGGGGGGTCACCTTGTTCTCCTTTGTGTCCGCACCCCCTGCACACCTGGTACATATCTGTGGACCACAGATCACTGGATGCTGCTGCTATCACCTGGTTACAGCTAAGAACCACTAGCCTCCCCTGAGCCCCCCGCCTGGGATCACCTGCTCTCTCCTCATCCGCTGCTCTCACCCCAGACTGCAAATGGAAGCAGCCGTCCCTGGGTCAATTCTCAACAATATCTAGGTTCTTAGAGTTGAAGGATCATGGCCCCCACTGAGAACTTGAGGAAAACACAAGTACTCTGCACACATTTTTCTGTATATGTTTTTGGAGAATTTGTGAATCACCCCCAAGGGCTGCTCATAGGTCCTCCTAAGCAAGATTCCTTGCACCAGCTCCTGGGTCAGCCCCTCTCACCGTGAGAATCAGAATGAAATTAGCATCCTGAAAATCTAGTCTCTGCAAGACTAGAACTGCCTCTGCAACCTTAAGTAAATTGATTTGCTACCATGGGCCTCAGTTTTCTCATCTGTAAAATGGCCTTGTTAAGCTGTTTCAGGATGAAGTGTGCTAATGTGCAGATTGGAAGCACAAAAGCATATTGTCTAGGGCTCAGTCTCCCTTCGAGCACCTCCAAGAGGAGGAATGCATGCCCTTCCCCTTGCAGAGCTAATGCTAGCGGGGCCGGACATCTCGCCTAGGACATAAAGGGAAGGACTGTGTTCTTGGCCCCAATTCCTCACCCCACAACTTCCCTGTCTGTAGGAATACCTCAGGCTACTCAGGCAGGAAGCTTGGGCTCCTCTCTCTTCCTGGTCCCCTGGATCTACTCCATCTAAAAGATGTGTTGTTCTACCCCATGACAGTTCTCAAGTCTGTCCTGCTCACACTGATGCTTTCACCTGGAAGACTCAACAGCCCCCTGTCCACAGCCTTGCCCTCCAATTTAATCTCAAAAGAGCATCAGAGGGTGACTCCCCTGCCTCCACTCCTCAGTGGCTCCCTGTTGCCTCCAAGATGCAACTCACACCCCTTAGCATGGCCTATGAGGTCTGCCACCTCCCTGGCCTCCTCTCTCCGCCCTCCTTAGAGACTTGAGTCCCCATATGTGTGCTGCTCCCTCGGCCTCTAAGCCTTCGCACGTGCTGCCACCTTACCTAGAATGCTCTTGCCCAGCCTTCCATTTCCTCCTCCTTCTCCTCACCACCTCTTCCCTACCCAGCTCCCACATGCCCATCACCTCACCACCTAACCCTCACATCCTCTGGGAAACCCTTCCTGTCACCTCTTTCTAGCCACATTACGAGCCATTTCTCTGTGCCCCTAAACTCCCTCCATTCCCCAAAGTACCGACCTCTCAGTACAAGCTCCGTGAGGGCAGGAACCAGGCCTGGGAGTCATGGAAGCCCCAAACCTTAGCAGGACCTGGCCTGCAAAAGACAGATGCTCCAGAAAAGTGTGGTAGGTGAATGAATGATCAAATGTGCACGTGGGGTATGACTAGGTGCCCTCGAAGATGGCTATAATTCTTCGTCCCCTTTCCTGCTGTCCCGCATGTGCCATATTCCCTTTCCTATAGAAAACCCTGATCCCAGCACTGAGCTGGAAGTAACCTCGGAACCCGATTAATAATGCAATAAAAACAAGCAGAGACAGCATTAAATGCCGGAGGCACTCTGCTAAACTCTACTCAGATGCTTTATTTTAGACAATAGCCATGTGAAGCTGCTGCCCCCTTTCACAGATTACACATAAGAAGTCAAGGCCTGGGGGAGTGAAGTGGTGTTCCCAGGACCAGCCAGCTAATAAGTGACAGGGCCGGCTTTCACATGTGGGCCCTCTGAGCTGAGAACCCACTTGCTTAAGCCTCCTGTGTGTTCCCTACTCTTATCCAACCGTATGTTTCAGATATGGAAACTGAGAGCCAGACAACTCATGGTCACACAGCAGGTTTACGGAGAGCTGAGACTGGAGCTCAGACCTCTGGGTCCAGGACTCTCGGCACCCCCACGCAGCCCCTAGGCCCAGAGGATGTCTCCCCTTTCCCTTCTCCCTAAGGCCCTGCCACCTACACAGGCTGGAAGCCGATCCCCTCTTGTGTCACAATTTAATGAGCTCAGTTCTCCCCAAGGCTTGACTGGGACTATCTAATAGCTGCCAGGACCTCACCCAACCCCCGTCCGCCCAGCAGCCCTGCTTTCTGCTGCATCCCACGCCCCTGTCTTTTCGTGTGCCGCCTCCCCAGCTTCTGCTTGGACACAGCTACTCCTGGGCAGGAGACAGCGGAACTGGGGGGCTCAGAGTATCCCACCTACATGTCCAGCTGAGCCCTGAGGGTAACGGCAGGGGTGGAGCAGAGAGGTGCCTTGGGAAGGTCAGCTGTTTCAGGTGACAGAGCTCCATGCATGCTTTCATCTGAATAAAGGATTCTGACTGTAAAATGTCTCCAAGCCCTGAAATGGGCTGGAGCTCTCAGCCAGTTCCGCATCTCTGCAAGCCTCCCGTCTTCACGGCTCCAGCAAGACAGATTCCATCCTCTCTCCCTTGTTGTCACCTTGTGGATATTTATAGCATTACCGTGTCCACCAGAGAGCATAATGGGCTTTTTAGGCTAAACCAATTAAACTCTCCTCCCGTAAGTCATGTCTCCTGGATCGCCTCTGCCGCGCTTCTCTGAACTTCTTCCATCTTCATTAAATTCTCTGCTCTTCGAAGGGGGGGGGGGGGGGGGGGGGGCAGGGCCGGGCAAAGCCCGGCTTTCACCCAGTGTTTACGGGGGGGTTGCGGTCCCACCCCCACCCCTGCCTG
>CAUYPK010122746.1:0-18563 GCA_963574355.1 Loris lydekkerianus
CAGTCGGGGTTGGTTGTTGTGGGTTGTTTTTTCCCACGGAAATATAACAAAGGGCAATAAAGTCACACTCTGTCAATATTAAAAAAAAAAAAAAAAAAAAAAAAAAAGGGAATGATATAAGACTACAAGTGAGACACTGTCTAAAAAAAAAAAAAGCAAATTAGGTAACCATAATGTGTTTACCTCCACAATATTCTGAGATTTAAAAAAAAGTGTCTGCTTAGCAATAGCATTTCCTAATAAGCCTCAATGTTCTAGGTTTCATTAGATGCACTCACCTTTATTGAACCAACGATATTCAAAGCAATACAGTGAGTACAGAAGGGACATATGAAGGAGACTAACCAGCTGACCAACAAGATGGATAGGAAAGAGGCTCACGAACATTCCCTGGAGAATAAATATGGTAAATCTTAATTGCAAAGCTTCAGAGACCCAACACGATTCACCCACCACCCTCCAATAATCACTAAGACAGCTTCCTAGATGCTTCAAGTTTCTGAATAAAATATGCAGAGTGGCAGGGAAAAGCAGGTAAATTCATGTTTCTTATTAATTTCATAATTGTTAAATTCTCATGTCCATGAAAAAATGATTTAAAAATCAATACCTCCCACAAAGCATATATACCCAGTATAAATATACCATACCCTGTCTTTGTGAAGCGCCTTCTAGTGAAACTTTTTTTTTTTTTTTAATAAATCTGCCCTTGGCTGGGCAAGGTGGTTCATGCCTGTATGTAATACTAGCACTCTGGAAGGCTGAGACGGGTGGATTGCTTGAGCTCACAGGTTTGAGACCAGCCTGAGCAAAAAGCAAGACCCCCATCTCTATTAAACACAGAAAAACTAAGGCAAGAGGATCACTTGAGCACAAGAATTGGAGGTTGCAGGGCAGCACCTATGGCGCAGTGGGTAGAGCGCGGGCCCCATATACCAAGGGTGGTGGGTTTGAACCCAGCCCCATACAAACTGCAACAAAAAAACAGTCAGGCGTTATGATGGTGCCTGTAGTCCCAGCTACTGGGAAGCTGAGGCAAGAGAATTGCCTAAGCCCAGGAGTTGGAGGTTGCTGCAAGCTGTGACCCACAGCACTTTACCAAGGGTGATAAAGTGAGACTCTGTCTCTACAAAAAAAAAAAAAAAAAAAGGAATTGGAGGTTGCTGTGAGCTATGAACACCACAGCACTCAGGGCAACAGTTTGAGGCTCTGCCTCAAAACAAACAAACAAATAAATAAATCTGCCCTTGTGTCCAGAAGCCCAGTCTCACCTGGATAAGGAAAAGAGCCTGCAACAAAAGGTTGAAAAGCATGTCAGCAATTATTTTACTGACACTGGGGAATGGATGAGGTCTCCTCCCTGATACCTCAAATGCCAGGTCAGCTATATCCTGTAACAGAGAATATACAGCAAAACATTAACCAAATGACTTTGGTATCCACCCCCCAAAGCTAATGCCACTGGTCTGCCACTAGACCTGCCAGATAAGGGCTGCATGCGGTGGCTTACGCCTATAATGCTAGCACTCTGGGAGGCCGAGCCAGGTGAACTGCTTGAGTTCAGGAGTTCAAGACCAGCCTGAGCAAAAGAGAGAGCCCAACTCTACTAAAAATAGAAAACCAGCGAGGAGTCATGCCAGCAACTATAGTCCCAGCTACTCATGAGGGTGAGACAAGAAGGGTCACTTGACCCCAGGAGTTTGAGGTTGCTGTGAGCTATGCTGACACCAGGGCATTCTACCCAGGGCAAAAGAGACTCTGTCTCAAAGAAAAAACAAAGAAGAAAAGAAGAAAGAACTGCTGGGTAAGAAAAGCCCCAAGACATCTAGCAATGAGATGAACACAAAGATCACCCACTAGCTTCTTGGCCAAGAAAGGTCAAGGTTGAAAAATAGTCCCTATATGGCTAGTAACTTTACAGGCTGTCAACCCATCATGCTGCAGGTACCAGACTCTATTCTGTCTTGGACCTACCTGAAACCAAATGGCATTTACGACTTTGCTCAGCACAAACAGGGGGAGCACCCAGAGAGCACTGAAAATTGACGTAAGGAAGAATTCCAGCCAGGACCAAAAAACTCCATGCAGTGATGGATCACCTAAAAAAGGGGGGGGGAAACAAGTTATTAGCTTAACTGGAACACCAGAAGACCAAATGTGAAACTTCTATTTTGTGACTGTTCTTTCCTGCCAGCACATGACTATACCTAGCTCTAAGAGTCTAATTCATAATAGACACAGCACAGTCTGGCCACAACTCCAGAGTAACCATAGATATGTGCTGCTTACCTTAAAACAAACTTGCTTGCAGGGTGGTGACTTAGATGCCAGTGATTATCAGTATATAATATGTAGGAAATCACCTGGGTTCAAATCCCAACTCTGCCACTTTCTAATGTTTTAACCTTGGTAACTTCCATTTCTTCATTCATAAAACTAATAGTACCCATCCCAAAAGGTGATTAATAAGTTAAAAACATCTAAAGCTCCCAGTACATAGAAAATGTTCCATAAACTGAGGGAAACTGGAACTATCATCTCCCACCTCCCTCCCAGCAGACAAGAAACACGGTATATAATAATATGCTTACCAATAATTAGGGCTGTTACATACTGAAGCCCAGGAATAAACATTCGATAAAATAAGAGGAGACTACACTAAAGAAAAGAAACAACAAGGTAAACATCAAAAGCCTTTCTTCAAAACAAGCATTGCAAGTTTCAGTGTAATGATTTTATACATGTGAGTACCTTTTATAAATTAGAAGGTCTGAAAAAGCACTAAAATTGGACCTGTTTCTATTTCCTGTTACTCCAGTTGAAAGGTACAAACCTGATGCTGTGAAACAGTAAAACTTCTGGGAATACAGAAGAAAATTTCAAATAGTATGTGCCAGTATTTTGGCCTGAATACTGAGTATAAAGTAATGCTTACTGACTAAATCTAAAGCTGACAGCCAAAAACATCTGTGAAATGTTTAGATTAAGATAAGTCGAATTACACTGAATTCCAAGTCAAAGGAAATATTAAATACCTGTTCTTCAGTGTACCCAAATTTCACTTAAGCCTGTGTTACGTCTCAGTTAATGGTAGGCAGACTTTTCAGCTATGAGTTTCATTAGTAATCAATTCTAGTCAATCACTACGACCAGAAACAGTGCGAACTTTGCTCTTCTCCAGTCATATCCCTTCTTTCCTTTTGATCCACATTGTTGATCTTACCCCAAAATGTCCAGACAGTGTCAAGAGAAATTGCTACCTATACACCTAACAATGCTAAAACTTGTGAGTGAGTCATGTAAGTAAATAAATAAAAGTATACAGGCCGGGCATGGTGGCTCATGCCTGTAATCCAAGCACTCTGGAAGGTCAAGGCAGGAGGATTGCTTGAAGCCAGGGATTTGAGACCAGCCTGAACAACATGGTGAGACCCTATCTCTGCCAAAAATAGAAAAATTAGCTGGGCATGGTGATGCATAAGCCTGTAGCCCAGCCACTTGGAAGGCTGAGGCAGAAAGATCACTTGAGCCCAGGAAATTGAAGTTGCCTTGAGCTATGATTCCACTGCACTCTAGCCCAAACAACAGAATATATGTTAAGTATATTCAGGGCTATCTATGCACAAAATCCTGGGTTAGATTCCTAAACATTGAGAAATATCAATCTGGCAACAATCTGAAGATGCTTATAAGGGAGCTGGAATTTGTGGGGGGAAAAACAAAGAACTTACCCAGAATACTCCACCATTCCAAGCACAACACTGGAAAATTCTACTAACAATACGTGGCTCACTGAAAAAGACCACATGTGTTTAGGTTACAAAGCGTACAGTTTGTTTCCCAACTGTCATTCAGTAGCTCTCCATTTCACACCTTTTGTTGGTACCATATTATTTTGCAGCACCTAATGTTCTCTGTCTGGTCTAACAGTCAGTCAATGAGAAAAAGCTAAAAATATTCTGTGGAGCCAGTTTTTGTTTTTTTCCCTAAAATCTCAGGTTAAAGAAAATTGAGAAAGTCTAAGTTGGGGGTTTTCTATAGATAAATCACATAAGCTCCCCTAGAAGTATCCATCAAATCCACTAATAACTTGTGGTTCTCTATTCAGCATTCTGATTGTTTTTTAAATACCGTCTGAGCAAGGATTATTGCTAGATCCTATTTTAAGTCAAATACAAGGGGGGGGAACCATGTATAACATTTTCTTGGAGAAAGCACAAAAACTAATTAACGAACTTCAAGTCACTCTGTACGTCAGGGCCTCTCTGCCTGGGAGTTTGTGGCCAACACTCCTTACCTCTCTTGCTTCCGCTCCGTGCTCTGGGCTCTCCTCTGTGCCAGGACACTGCCTGCCCTTCTTCGGCGCTGCTCCTCTCTCTTTTGCTGGATTCGAGCATCTAACTTTGAGATGGTGCAAATACCCCATATGGAGTCTTTGATTCCCTATAGATAAGGATATTATTTTTAAAGGAAGATTATACATCAGAGAAGACTTAAGTACATACAGTAAAGTGGAAGCCACTGTATTTCTTTTTCTATATGACTTAAAGTACCTTTCGGGCTTTTTTGTGTGTTTTTGTTTTTTTTTTAATTTTAAAATACTCCCCAGTTGGGTGGCACCTGTGGCTCAGTGCCGGCCCCATATACCAAGGGTGGCGGGTTCAAACCCAGCCTCGGCCAAACTGCAACAAAAAATAGCCGGGCATTGTGGTGGGTGCCTGTAGTCCCAGCTACTTGGGAGGCTGAGGCAAGAGAATCGTCTTAAGCCCAAGAGATGGAGGTTGCTGTGAGCTGTGATGCCATGGCACTCTACCGAGGGCGGCAAAATGAAACTGTCTCTAAAAGAAAAATAAATAAAATACTCTCCAATTGATAGAAAAGTTGCAAGAATAATGAAGAATTTCCGAATATCTTTTCTCCCTATTTGCTAGTTTTATATTTTGCCATATTTATCACTAATATATACATATATATGCATACACTTTTTCTAAATAATTTGAGAACAAGTTGCTACATCATGTCCCTTTATTTCTAATTATGCAATGTATGTTTCAAAAGAACTTTTTTTTTTTTTTTTTTGAGAATGAGCCTCACTCCATTACCCTGGGTGTTGAGTGCGGTGGCATCACAGCTCATGGCAACCTCAAACTCTTGGGCTCAAGTTATCCTCTTGCCAGAGCCTCCTGAGTAGACCACAGTGCAACCAAGGTAAGAGAGAGATACATAAAGAAATAATTAAAATGTGGGAAAGCTCCAGGATAAAAGCACTTACAGAAAATAGAAGCAAAATGGTAGCACAGCTGGAAGCAAGAATATCCTTAAAGAGTGTAGACAGAGGAGGAAGTCGAGTCTATACAGTGGAGAGTTTGTTGCTCTAGTGATAGAAGGATGTATTTAAGTCTCTGACTTCATCACAATGCAATAAATCAATGTAGCAAAACTGTCCTTGTATCCCATGAATATACACAGAGGGTGACAAAAAAAAAAAAAATTATACACATTTAAGGGAACAAAATGGCCAGGCAGCGTGGCTCACGCCTATAATCTTAGCACTCTGGGAGGCTGAGGTGGGAGGATTACTTGAGCTTGCAAGTTTGAGACCCGCCTGAGCAATAGCGAGACCCTATCTCTACTAAAAATAGAAAAATTAGCCAGGTGTTGTGCCAGTAGTCCCAGCTACTCTGGAGCCGAGGCAAGAGGATCACTTGAGCCTAGCAGTTTGAGGTTGCTCTGAGCTATGATAATGCCATGGCACTCTACCCAGGGAGACAAAGTGAGACTATCTCAAAGAAAAGAAAAACAAAGGGAAAACTATATATTAAAATTGTAATGTTCAACATATACCAATAACAAAAGACAAATACAAATCATGACGAGCATCTCTTATAATTGCAGAAGTCAAACATGACTTGAGTATTACAAATTTAGTATAGTTTTTTCCTTTTTTTTCTTTTTTTTTTTTTTTTGAGACAGAGCTTCATTTGTCAACCTCAGTAAAGTACCCTAGCATCAACAGCTCACAGCAACCTCCAGCTCCTGGCCCCAAGAGATCCTCCTGCCTCACCCTCCCAACCTGTGAGTTCAGGCAGTCCACCCACCACAGCCTCCCAGAGTACTAGGATTAAAAGGCACAGCACTGCACCCAGCCCTAGTTTTTTACTTTCTTAAGAGGTGTATATTTTCTTGGCACCCTCTGTATAAATAAAAAATAAATTTAAACAAAAACCAGTAACAGAGGTAGTTGCCAACCATATTTGAAAAGTTCTGATAAGCAGAATGGTTACTGTTATGGAACTGCATTCACTTATCCATCCTCCCACCCATCCACCACATATTGAGAAACTTCTATGAGCTATATATACTGGTCACATAGAAATGCTCACTTAGCACAAAGGTACACAAGTAAACAAAAAGTATATTATAGTCTAATGAGTGCCACAACAGGCTTATATCCAAAGCAGAGTGGTAGGTAGCACTGGGGTATTCAACTCCTTACAAAGGCAGAAAAATGGATTCTGCGAGCAGTGGCCAAACAGGATTGAAGGATGGATGGCATTCTCACCTACTGTCATTAGACAAAACAAATTTCAGAAATAACAGCAAGAATACAGAGAAAATGGACAAGTTTAAGTACTACCTTCTGATAGCAGCATAAATGAGCACAGTGTGCCCCTGACTTGTTTTATCTGAGTAATTTTTATTTATTTATTTTTTTTATTTTTTTTTTTTTGCGGTTTTTGGTTTGGGCTGGGCTTGAACTCGCCACCTCTGGCATATGGGACCAGCGCCCTACTCCTTTGAGCCACAGGCACTGCCCAGTATCTGAGTGATTTTTAGTCTAAATTTTGTTTTTATCTTTTAAACCTTCCACCGATTTTTTTTTCTTTTTGAGACAGAGCCTCACTTTATTGCTCTTGGTAGAGTGCTGTGGCATCACAGCTCACAGCAACCTCCAACTCCTGGGCTTAGGCGATTCTCTTGTCTCAGCCTCCTGAGTAGCTGGGACTACAGGCGCCCATCACAACGCCCAGCTATTTTTGGGTTGCAGTTTGGCTGGGGGCCAGGTTCAAACCCACCACCCTCGGTATATGGAGCTGGCACCCTACCCACTGAGCCACAGGTACCACCCCAATTTTTCCTTTTAATTAGAAAACTTCAAAATAAAACAAAATTAAATTAAAGTAAAAAAGAAAACTTCAAATATCTGAGGCAGTTAAGTTCAAATGGCTAAGGGTCTAGTATGTGCTAGGATGATGGAGTCCCCCTCTAGGACACATACAGTGTCATGGGGCCAACATATAAAAAGCACACTATAAAACCAATCCAGGGTTGAAACTTTATAGTGCAAGAATGGCAAGACAAGAAGGTAAAGGCATCACAGGAAGATCATATCATAAAGTCTTTTTAGCCCTTCTAAGATACTCCTTCAATTTCCCCTCTTTTACTGGAAGGTAATAACCTTTCTGTACTCTCCCACCGAACAAAGAACTGGCATCTCTTCTGCTCCTAGATATAAAGCAAGCGGAGTAACAATGGGGACATCAGAATTTCAGACACACAGAGTAGTAAAGTTTTGTGCTATTGGTATTTTGGATGACTAGATCCTGAGCAGATCTGTATGGGGCACTTTCCTGTAGCATCCTCCTCACTCATACCTTGTAGAGTGGGGAGCAAAAAGTTAGGGTCTGTAATTTAAGTCCAGATTAAGCAGTTTATGTAATAGTACTGTACTAACACTCATTTTCATTTTGACAAAGGTGCCACTAAGGTGTTCTATGTTAACATTAGGGGAAGCTAGTGAAAGATACACAAGAACTCTCTGTATTATCTTACGACTTTTCTGTAAATCTAAAAATATTTCCAAAAAGCTCGAGCCCAGCTGACCAGGTATCTAATTCTAGAGATATTCACCAGATAGGTCTACCAGGTGCCTGCAAGATGCATGATCATACTTCTTAAGTAATGTGGCCTAGGATGGAAACCTAGAGTGAAGGATCTAACAAATATAATAATCCCCCAAACAGCTAAAGGTTTTCCTAATCAGTTCCTTCAGCCAAAAAAAAAAAAAAGAGGGAGAGAGAGAATGAATTCCTAGGTACAAGACGTACTCACCCTGGCCAGGTCCTGGAGAAATGTTTTGACACTGTCAGCCATCTCTTCACCACCCAAACTATCAACTACACAGAGGAGAGAGAAGCACCCCAAAATCTCTCATCATGTAGGACCTGGAAACAGAGCACAATGGGGGGGGGGGGGAAAATATCTTAAAGTTACTTCATGTACATTTCTACATGATGACTTCACATGCTTGTAGCTCTAACAGAAGAACTGTAGATTCTAGCAATTCAGTAGACATTAGTGAACTAACCAAGTCTATTCCTATAATAGCGGAAACCTAAAATCCGTAATTTTATTTTTTAATCACTCACTACCCTTTCACTTTTACATAGGGGAAAGTGCTCTCTGAGGCTTCATGTCTCTAACTACCCCCTCCCATACATTCCAAGCACTTTTAAGGATTTAGAGTTGGATGACCATTAGATTTCAGTATCCTCTTGAAATAGTCACATCCCAAGGGGACCCATAGGTCGCCGACTCCTCCCCAACCATCGGGATGTGACTGTTAAGCAGGTTTAATTTTTAGGGGTTTAGTTTCTTTGTTTGAGACACAGAGTCTCACTGTGTTGCTGAGATTAGAGTGCAGTGGTGTCAAACCTGGTGCTCAGCAACCTCCAACTCCTGGGCTCAGATAATCCTCCTGCCTCAGCCTCCGAATAGGTGAGACGATGGGCACCTTCCATGAGACCTGGCTGATCTGTCTGTTTTTAGTAGAGACAAGGTCTTGCTCTTGCTGTTGCTCAGGCTGGTCTCAAACACCTGACCTCAAGGGATCCTCTGTCTCAACCTCTTGAGAGTGCTAGGATTACACTCGAGCCACCAAGCTGGGCCTGTTAAGGAGTTTTTATGCTTGCTGTGTACACTGAAACATGTGAATGAAAATACAAAATCAAAAAGTTCTTTAAAAAGTCATTAAATAAGGGAGGCACCTGTGGCTCAGTGGGTAGGGCGCTGGCCCCATATACCAAGGGTGGTGGGTTCAAACCCAGCTTAAGCCAGCTTAAACAGCAGTGACAACTGCAACAAAAAGTAGCCAGGCACTCTACCATGGGTGAGAGTGAGACTCTGTCTAAAAAAAAAATCATTAAATATAGGCCAAGCATAGAGGCTCACACCTGTAATCCTAGTACTTGGGGAGGCCAAGGCAGGTGGATTGCCTGAGCTCAGGAGTTCAAGACTAGCCTGAGCAAGAACAAAATTCATCTCTACTAAAAAATAGAAAAAATTAGCTGGGCTTTGTGGTGGGCGCCTGTAGTTCCAGCTACTTGGGAGGTCGAAGCAGGAGAATCACCTGAACCCAGGAGTTTGAGGTTGCTGTGAACTATGAGGCCATGGCACTCTAGCCAGGGCCTAGTAAGACTCTGCCTCAAAAAAAGAAAAATAATTACTAAATAACAAGTTTAAGAAAGTACCAAGACCTCCAAATATATATGCATAGCTTTAATAAACATGCAACTAACAATGGATTATAAAGTAGGATCCCCAAACTTCATAGATACATACAAGTCATTGTTAGTATTATTTTTCATGTTACATAGATACTTTCTGCAAACCCCCTACACACTCTCTCTTAAAACAGTAAGGCTTTCTCACAATTTCTTAGGTGAATGGGAAATCTAGTTTAAAAAATTAAGAACTATGGACGACGCCTGTGGCCCCATATACTGGAGGTGGTGGGTTCAAACCTGGCTCTGGCCAAAAAATAACAATCATAATTAAGAACTAGTCCAGCACAGTGGCTCACACCTCTGTTTCCAGCATTCTGAGAGGCTGAGGTGGGAGGATCACTTCCACTCAGGAATTTAAGACCAGCCTGAGCTAGAGCCAGACTCTGTCTCTACTAAAAATAGAAAAATGAGCTGGGGTGCCTGTGCTCCCAGCTACCTGAGAGTCTAAGACAGGAGGATGGCCTGAACCCAGGAGTTATGAGGTTGCTGTACACTAGGCTGATGTCATGGTACTCTCTAGCCTGGAGCAACAGAGTAAGATTCTGTCTCTCAAAAAAAAATTAAGAACTTGAGAGTTCATATGTATAAATATTCTTAAAATATTATTCTTACAGCTGGGTACAGTGGCTCACACCTGTAATCCTAGCACTCTTGGGATGTCACAACTCTCTAGCCTGGGGCAACAGAGACTCTGTCTCCCCCCCAAAAAAAATACATATTATTCTTTCATTTAACTTTTTTAAAGATGAATAGAAAATCCAGTTTCAGAAATTTTTTAAGAACTTGACATTCTAAAGTTACCAATCCCACCCACCCCCCAAACCAAGCTTTGGAATTCTCAATTTAAGATGTATGACCATAATATAATCACAGAATTACACAAGCAGCTTGTCTAAATCTCAAATTTCAAAACATAAGCACACTTCCCCTGACCTTTAAACAGCACCTCACTGACCCAAATGGACTAATGCCACTCAGAGCTGGAAGAACTGGGAATACAGCAATAGGATGGCATTTTGCACAACACCATATACCATCTGCTCCTTAAGTCAAATCCCACACAGATGGGCTTCCTTTAGATAAAGAAGTTTCTAGGGTAAGAAACTGAATTAAACTTAAGTTAATACTCCCACTCTCCCCTCCTAAAAACAAATACTTCAGAGTTCCAATCGTGTAAGTATAGCCATATCAGTTCAGCACCTGTAGTACAGTGGTTACTGTGCCAGCCACAAGCACAGAGTCTGGTGGGTTCAATCCCGGCAGGGGCCAGCTAAACAACAATGACAACTGCAACAAGAAAATAGTCGGGGCGGCGCCTGTGGTTCAGTGGGTAGGGTGCTGGCTGCATACACCCAGACTAGCAGGTTCGAACCCGGCCCTGGCCAGCTAAAACACCAATAACAGCTGCTATAAAAAATAGCCGGGCATTGTGGCGAGTGCCTGTAGTCCCAGGTACTCAGGAGGCTGAGGCAGGCAATCGCTTAAACCCAGGAGTTTGAGGTTGCTGTGACCTGTGTCACCACAGCACTTTACTGAGGGCAACATGGTGAGACTCTGTCTCAAAAACAAACAATCAAAAAAAGTATAGCCATATCAACACTGTTCGGAGGGTTATGGTAAGGACAGCTCTTAGGTTGGTGAACAGCAAATGCTCAGTGATGACATGCTTGTAAAGACTATCATAGACCCACCCTCTTAAGCAGCTACTTTCTCATCTATAAATTAAGAGTTTAATTCATGGGTTGTTTTTTCTTTTTAATATAGAGCGCAACATGAAAATAGAAACTCAAATTCTAGATAAACATAATCCCACTAAGATATAAGGAAGCCCATTACAGTCTGGATTTTTCACAGTGCACTGTCAGAGATCCTGAAATGTGTCTGTTCTAGGCCAGAACAGCTGTGGTGCTTGAATCTTAGTTAACACCTGGCTTCCGCATGTACCGCATGGCAGAGTATCCATTGACCAACAGTGGCCTTTGAAGGATAAGAAGCTTCGAATATACTCCTATAATGAGATCCTACAAGAATACACTTGGTGAATTATCCAGTTTCACAAATAGCTGAGGCATGGACAAAAATAACTTGCCACAATCTGAATCCACACACGGACTGAAAAGCAGAGAAATCCTACAAGAGAACTGGACTGAATTAAGATGCATCTGGTTCATATCATTTAACAGGTGGGAAAACTGAGTCCCAAAAGTCAAGTTTGACCAAAGTTACAGCAGTGAATGGCAGCCACAGCAAACTTCAGAACCCTGGTGTTCTACCCCTGGGTCGAGAGTTTTTACTTAAGCTGAGCAAAGATTTTGGTTTAACCTGAGCATCCCATGGGCAAATAATCTCTCTTAAACCTTAAATACATCTGGCCACTAAATCCCTAACAGTCATTAGAATCTCTTAAGCATCTGCTGAGAAACAGTCCAGCACTTGCATTTCTGAGCCATTAAACCCAAGCCCTACAAAGCAGGAAGCTGTCATAACCCACTCCAGGTACAGGGAAGGTAAACACCCTCGCTGCTCGCGGGGCTCCGTGGACCATATCCGAGGCTTCCCACTCAGTCCCGTCTCCCCCATAACTCCTAGACAATTCGGCTGAAAACTGGCCTGTCTCCCCAAGCACAGCTGTGCACCAGATGCGGACGGACCACTCTTCCCCCGAGTCACAAGCAGGGCTAAAGATAGCCGCGCCGCACCTGGGGCAGAGTCGCTCCCCGGCGGTGTCCCGCACCCTGGCCCTGCCCCGCTCCCGGGTCCTCTCCCGCTGCCCCCGCCCCCAGGAACCTCACAAACCCACGATCCGGCCGGGCCTGCCCTGCCTGTCCCCCACTCGCCCTCCCGGCCCCTGCCGCCCGGATGGGCTGAGCGGCGACGCGGGGACCTGGCTCAGCCGAGCCCGCACTCACCGGCAGCTCCGCCGCCGCTGCTCCCGCCCGGCCCCTGGCCCTCCGCGGGGCCGCTCGGCTCCTCCGCGCCCGGCCGCCCGCTCCGCCCGGGCGCTCCCAGGGCCGGGGCCGCTGCGCCCGCACTGGGCATGCCCGGGCCGCACGGGGCCGCCGGGAAGTCGGGCGGCGCGGAGGAGCCGCCGGGGCGGAGGGGGCGGGGCCCGGCGGCCGAGCGGGCGGGCGGGCGGGCGGGCGGGCGGGGCGGGCGGGGCGGGCGGGGCGGGGCGGCGCAGCCTGGGAATTGTAGTCGGATCAGAGACTCCGGGCTCCGCCTGGCGGCCGGGCGCCACCACTTTACCTCCTCTCTGCCCTAGTGATCCCGTGTCCTGTTCTTTCTTTGCCCACGCAGCTTTACTCAACTGCGTCGCTAGTCTTTCTCCCCTGTTCCCATCCCCTATCACTCCCCATCTCTTCTCTCCTTTCTACCCCTTTGGCTTTGTTTAGACCTGCTACTGTTAGGGCCGCCTACAGAGTCAGATTCTTACATCTAGTAGCTCTTTAGTGCAACCTTCACTTGGGGCCCAAATGTCCAGAACAAATACTCAGGACGCGTGAATTTCTCCCAGTTTTATGTACTGGGAAGGTGTTGGCCTCTACACCCTGGCCCAACTTCCAGCCCCATTCTACAATAAACTAGCCAGCAGCCGCAGTGGCTCACAACTATAACCCTCTGGGAGGCCAAGGAAGGCGGATTGAGCGTAGAAGTTCAAGTCCAGCCTGAGCAAGAGCAAAACCCGGTCTTTATTAAAAACAGAAAAATTACCTGGGTGTCCTTGAGCAGGTGTCCTGGCACGGTGTCCCAGCTACTTGGAAGGCTGAGGCCCAAAGATCGCTTGAGCCCTAAAGTTTGAGGCTGCTGTGAGCTATGACACAAGGGCACGCTGCCCAGAGTAACAGAGGGAGACTCAATCTCAAAAAAAAAAAAAAAGAATTAGCCCCCTACCCTTAGGCTGAAACTTTACCTTCTCTCTAAGGAAGAAGACACGAGAAGTTAAAACTAACAAAATGTGGAAAGGGAATAAAGGATTCAGAAGTCAAAAAGAATAGGAACCACGAAGTATTGATAACAACCTAGGATTTGTATATGGAAACTCTGATAGGGAGAACACCTATCAGAGATGGGCAATAATACTTTCAGGGAAGAGAGATCTAGGAGTATTCTCACAAATTTCCTATTTGTAATTAAGATGTGATAAGATAGGCCAGGTGTGGTGGCTTTTCACGCCTGTAATCCTAGGACTCTGGGAGGCGAAGGCAGGTGGACTGCCTGGGTTCACATTGGAGAACAGCCTGAGCAACTGCGAGATCCCATCTCTAAAAATTAGCTGGGCATTGTGGCGGGCGCCTGTAGTCCCAGCTACTCGGGAGGTTGAGGCAAGAGAATCACTTGAGCCCAGGAGTTTGGGTGGCGCCTGTGTCTCAAAGGAGTAGGGCGCTGGCCCCATATGTCAGAGGTGGTGGGTTCAAACACAGCCCCTGCCCCCCCACCAAAAAAAAGCCCAGGACTTTGAGGTTGTATGAGCTATGATGCCATGGCACTCTACCAAGGGTGACAAAGTGAGACTTCTAAACATTTTAGCTCTGTTAGTGTAATCACGACTTTCAGCCATGGGCAATAATACCTTCACTGAAAAGAGATCTAGGAGTATTCTCACAAATTTCCTATTTTCATAAATGTATTTACTCCATCAGTAAGGTCCTTATAAAGCAGACATTCCTAAACTTTCCTTTCACCAAAATGAGTAAATCTTTTTTTCTTATAAAGAACTACATTTAAAAAAATTATTTCTTTCAAAATTTAATTTTAATTAAGGAATCCAAGTGCTAAGGCTCAGAATCTTGCAAGACTTAAGTCTAGGGGCAGTGCCTGTGGCTCAGTGAGTAGGGTGCCCGTCCCATATACCGAGGGTGGTGGGTTCAAACCCGGCCCCAGCCAAAGTGTAACAACAACAACAACAATAAAAAAAAAAAAAAAAAAAAAAAAAAAAAAAGACTTAAGTCTATCACCATACCACCCTGAATGTGCCTGATCTTGTCTGGTTTTAGAAGATAAGCAGGGTGGTTAATCCTGGGATGGGAGACCACCTGGGAATACCTGGTGTTGTAGGCTTATTGTAAAAAAAAAAAAAAAAAAAAAAAAAAAAGGCAGCGCCTGTGGCTAAATGAGTAAGGAAATGGCCCCAAATACCCAGGGTGGCAGGTTCAAACCCGGCCCCAGACAAACTGCAACAAAAAATAGCCCGGCATTGTGGTGGGCGCCTGTGGTCCCAGCTACTCAAGAGGCTGAGGCAAGAGAATCACCTAAGCCCAAGAACTGTAGGTTGCTGTGAGCTGTGATGCTACAGCACTCTACTGAGGGCAACAAAGTGAGACTCTGCCAGGCATTGTGACAGGTACCTGTAGTCCCAGGCACTTGGGAGGCTGAGGCAGGAGGTTGGCTTGAATCCAGGAGTTTAAGATTGCTGTGAGCAAGGGAGTTTAAGATTGCTGTGAGCAAGGTTGAGGAATGGCACTCTATCCTGGGTCAATACAGTGAGACTCTGTCAAAAAACAACAAAAAAATCCTACTTAAACCTCCCTCTGTCTTTCTTTTTCTTTTGACAGAAGGGCAAGGCCGCGAGGAGCTCCCACTCCCAGTGCTGGAGTCTGTATGTAGGTCAGAGCAGGACACCCACACTGAAAAAGGAGGACCTAAGCCCACCAAGCTGGGGGAAGGGAGGAGGAGGACTTCCAGGGTTTGTTTTTCCAACTGCCTATTATAGACCTCATCACCTGGATGGCCCACAGGAATTTTTCAAATCAAGACTAATTTCAGGGCAGCTCCTGTGGCTCAAAGGAGTAGGGCACGGGCCCCATATACCGGAGGTGGTGGGTTCAAACCCAATCCCCCCCAAAAACTGCAAAAAAAAAAAAAAAAAAAAGACTAATGGCGAATTTCCAGTTGACCAGCATTCCTAGGAATGAAGACAAACGCAGAGATGGTGTTTCTAAGAAATTTCAAAAGGTGGAGACCTCTGACTAAAGAATAGCTGATTTGATTCATTTTTTTCCATGATAGTTTTGTCCTCCCCTAAGGGAAAGTCATGATTACGCTAACAGAACTAAAATGTTTAGCAGACACTCAAGCATCTTATCACATCTTAAAACCGTGGCAGGACATCTTCTGTTCTTATATCTCCCTGATGGTGCTGCTGGTGGCAGTGCTGGCCAGAGCTCTCCAGCCCACACCGCAAGGTTCTGTGCTGTCTTCCATGCAAAGTGGAGTTTGACAATAACTGTGCCATACCTTGGGACATCCTGAAAGCCAGCATGAATGCATCCTCTAATCCTGGTGATATAGGATTCCACCACTCAGGGCTGGACAGGGATCCCCCCTCCCCCGTTCTCTAGGCACAGGGGAGCTCAGAAATCAGACTCCCATTTCCAGTCATAAACAAGCTGCCTTTTTAGGACACACCCTCTGGGCTCTAATAAGATCATGAACAAAGCAGCCTGAGATGGTTTTTTGGGTGCTTTCACCTTGAATAGGGAGCACACTCCCTAATCCCTTCTCGGAGACAAAAACTGTAAAGGGACACAGTCATTCATTCTTTTTTTTCTTTTTTTTTGAGACAGAGCCTCAAGCTGTTGCCCTGGGTAGAGTGCAATAGCATCACAGCTCACAGCAACCTCCAACTCCTGGGCTTAAGTGAGTCTCTTGTCTCCACCTCCCAAGTAGCTGGGACTACAGGCGCCCGCCACAACGTCCGGCTATTTTTTGGTTGCAGCTGTCATTGTTGTTTGGCGGGCCCGGGCTGGATTTGAACCCGCCAGCTCAGGTGTATGTGGCTGGCGCCTTAGCCGCATGAGCCACAGGCGCCGAGCCCATTCATTCATTTGTTAATGCACTCATTAACTTTGGAAAGATGTTTTTCCACCTACCAAGTCCTGGCCAAGTATAATTCTCAAGACCCCAAGATAAAGAGCCCAGTAGAGACTCCCCAGTTAGTTCTTTCTCACCCCTCCCCCCCCCATAAGCTCTGGTGCATTTTACTTCTTCTGTATTCCTTTCTAATTACCTTATCAGGACTCTGATAAAAGTCCTGTCTTGCCACTGACCTTCGGTCCATGGTTTCATTCCTCAAATCCCCAAGACCAAGGACCTACTGAAGAGTGAAGTTCCGGTATCACTGAGACACTGTTTCGAGCCCCTTGGATTTCAGAATGATTCCTGTGAACAGCAATACTTCTCTATTGACACCATCTGTTACGAGAAACAGATCTGTTGGTTTGCCAAGTTTTTACCCCACCCACTGCTCTTGCACACGCTCATCTTTGCAGCTGGCAGCAACTTCTGGCTTCACCATCCCAGTTCCTGTTGGAGGCTTGAGCTTTTTTGTATCCTTTACAAGTACTTCGATTCTCCATGGACCACTCCTGCCCTGTCACTGTAACCTAATTGTACCCCCACATTCATCTGAAACAACAATAAATAAATAAACAAAAATTAAATACAAAAAAAAAAAAAAAAAAAAAATCAGTACTACCTCTATACATTAACAATGACTTATCCAAAATGAAATTAAGAAAACAATTCTACTTATAATAGTATCAAAAAGAACAAGGCACTTAGGAATAAATTTAATGAAGAAGGTGAAAGCTCTGGACAATGAAAATGATAAAGCATTGATGAAAGATATTAAAGAAGACACAAATAAATAGAAAGACACCATGTGTTCATGAACTAAAATAATTAATATTGTTAAAATGGCTAAATAATCCAAAGTGACACAGATGCAATCCCTATCAAAATGGTAATGACATTTTTCACAAAAATATTTAGGAAAAAAATTATGAAATATCATTTAGAACCTCAAAAGACTCCAAAGATCCAGAGCAAGAAGAAAAGATCTTGAAAAAGTAGAAGAAAGTTGAATACATCACACTTTCTGATTTTAAAATAAATTATAAAGCCATGGTGATAAAGTAGCATGGTATTGGAATAAAAATAAAAATATAGAGCAAAGGAAGAGAATAGAGAACCTAAAAAAATTCCACACATTTTCAGTCAATTGGTCTTTGACCAAAGCAAGAAAATACATAATAGGGAAAGAGCGATCTATTCATCAAAGGATATTTGGAAAATTGCATATTCCACAAAGGAAGAATGGATTTAGACCCTCATTCCATACCACATACAAACATAAATTCAAAGTGCATTAAAGACATAAACATAAAATTTAAACATACTAGAAGAAAACACAGGGGAGTCTCTTGACATTGGCCTTGGTAATTATTTCTGAATATGACTTCAAAAGCATAGGCAACAAATACAAAAGAAACAAATAGAATTTCATAAAACTAAAAAAAACTTCTGTACAGCAAAGGAAATAACCAATAGAGTGAAGATATAACCAAAAGAATCAGATAAAATATTTGCAAACCGTGTATCTGATAAGCAGCTAATATCCAACATACATATGTATAAGGAATTCAAACAACTTAAGATTGAAAAACATATAACCTAGTTTGTAAAATGGAAAACAGACCTGAATAGACATTTTCAAAACAAGACATACAAATGGAAAACACGTTTAGGAAAACAAACTCAGAATCTCTAATCATTAGATAAGTGCAAATTAAAACTATAGTGAGATAGTTTTAATTTTCATTTTCATTTCACATCTGTCAGAATGGCTATTACCAAAAAGTAAAAAATGTAACAATTGTTGGTGAGGATGTGGAATAAAAGGAACTCTTGTACATTGTTGGTGGGAATTTAAGTTATTGCAGTCACCATGGAAAATAGTATGGAGGGTCCTCAAAAAATTAAAAATAGAGCTAAAATATGATCCAACAAATACACATCTGCATATTGTCGGTGTCGGTGTCGCCACGCCTCCGACCAGCAGAGACGAGGACACTAACAAAGGCTTCACAAGACTTTATTGCAGGAGAGCTCGGAGCACAGCATTCTTTTCCTCCCGGTGATTCTTCTTCTCACCTTTGTCCTCCCCAGCACCACTCTTATAATGTGGCACAGCCAATCACAGCACAGCACACGTGCACA